>CAJNJA010093029.1:0-10562 GCA_905231915.1 Symbiodinium necroappetens
CTGAGCATCTTGGTTCTTGGTTCTTGATTCCTGAAGTCTGCCCGCATTTAACTTAAATTTTTAAATGCAGAATTCGCCGGGACTCGCTCAAGTCAATGATATTGTGACTTCAAGTTGAAACGTTGACCCCAATCCTTATATGCCACATGGAAAAGAAGGGTAAAAAAGGTGGATCATTTGGGGGTGGGGGGTACCAAATAAAAGAAGCCGTGTACCGGAACGATTGGGACTGAGAGTGAGGTTAGGCTCGTGGTGTCAGGGCTGCCGACGTTGCACTGCGCATCTTGCTACCGCTCTTGTAGGGAGAGGTCTTGATGGCATGGTATGTGGGGATGCGGGCGCGTGGATGGGAAAAGCCCGTGCAAGTCAGGTCCAGTGGGCAGCTCTTAGTTTCTGCGATTTTGGAGTGCATCTTCACACATTCCCTTGGGATCTCATGAATAGAGCGTCATGCTAAGCGAAAACTGGTGCACTGTGCTTTGGTACGTGCTTCAATAATGTTCAAAACCAGCCATTCCAAGCTTGTGGAGTTTCGCAATTCAGTGAGTCAGTGAACGTAACTACCGCGCGATTGCGGGAGACACTGCGAGCCTTTTGAGGTGGTGTGAGCTTTGCTCCGCAGACGCTGGCACTGGCTCACCAAGCGCTGGACGATGCGCCCGCCTCAAGCATGTATGTGGTTGGGGTTGTGCGTTTGTGTGTTCAGTTAGTGGACTACTGGGTTGCGGGTACTGTGCAAGCACCTGTTTCGACAACTGACCGGTGTCTTCGACCGGTGTCTTCTTGGAAAGGTTCGATCTAAGACTCTTGCAGGCGGCACTTCTTTAAGAGAAATCGATGTGGGTGTGGAAGTGCACAGGTTTGGAGCTCAGAGTGATTGTGCTGCCAGATAACAGAGATTAGCAACAAGCCGCAACATCCGGCTGACAACATGCGCAGAAGACAGCCGTCCACTGGTATTCGCAGATACACATTCAGCCTTCACCAAGGAGCCAACGGTTTGTCCGCTTGGCAGACTCACGGCATGCTGGGCTCTCCACACTGCTGGGGTGCATGCATGCCGCCGGACAACGGAGGTGACGATCTCGTTGGCCCTGGCCTTTGTGTGCCGCGTTTTGATGCAGCGTGCCAGAAGCCTATTGGGCGACTGCATAGAGTCACTCAAACTACAGGAACTAAAGAGCTTGTCAAGGAGGTTTCGCTAACCCGGATTGAACACAGCCCTGGCAGTCATCGCTGGATTGCAGGAGCTGCCTCTTCTTGCAGCCATTGCTAGCAGATGGCCACTACTTCGATTCCTTGCCCATGTTCGACGCTCCTCACCTTCAACGGAGCTGTGCACTGTACAGTACCGGTTCTACGGTTGCCACCCCTGAAACGCTGACGCGGGAGAGCCGAAAACATGTCTGATCAAGTCTCTGCAGGTGTACACTTGGATTCGCTGACTTCAGGTACAAGCTGGGTTCGACCTGTCGGAGGGATCTTCTCATGCGAATCGATGTTTCATCCCTCCATCGACTGGGACACTGAACTGCAAAAAAGGGCCGCATGCGGCACCACTTGTAAGGGTGTACAGGAATTTGGACTCCGTGCGGATCTTGCCAACTGTTGCTGTTGAGGTTGAGGCAGGGTGAAGCCGCAAGAATGTGCGAATGCGAAGTGTGCCAGGGGTGAAGTCGTAAAGTGCTGCGAGCTGATGCTGCTGAGGACAGCTGGCACGCCACTGTCGAGGCCGTGACTTGGCTTCAGCAGCCTGCAGCTTCTGAGATTATGATACACACACGTATACATATGTATATATATATACACATATAAATAGTTTTGGGTAATGTTATATCCCGCCCCAAAGATTCGGGCTTCACGGATTTCTTACGCGATTTGATTGTTCGGGCTTCAGGGAGTAGTGTTGTCGCTGTGCATTTGGCTGTCGCAGGACCTTGAGGTTTTACTAGTTAGGAGATGCAACATTTAGCTTTGGCTGTACTCACACTGAATGACCCCATCTGGAAGAAAAGTAAGACCACTGAGTAATGCCTATGATTTCTTTACGCACGGCAAGACTCCAGTTCATTAACTATTGCTTATGATCCGTCCATTCGGAAGAATTGCACTACAAACCGACCCATGAGCTCTCATGAAAACAGTCTGGTTGTTTCGTGGGGCGACCGATCTTGGTGCTCATATCCAAACAGCTCGTTCACGACAGCAAAACATGACTGCGGAAGCTCTCCATGTCAACACGGCCACATCATACCGAGATGCTACCATGAAGTACATGAGTTCTCAACGGATTTGTTCAATACTTTGCCATGCTAGCCCGGGAATTTGCGCAAGTTTCTTGCTCTCCAAAACTCGGCCTGCAACTCGTCTTGCCTGTGGCGGTATAATCCAAACGGCGATACAGTTCATGCCAACCAAAAGCCTTATGATATTCCCAACCATTTGCCCAGGCGGTTGCGTTTTCTGTATGCCGATCTACATGCGTACGATACGAGTTCATGTCCACCATTCAAGTTAGACCTTCCTGTAGCTACTTTAACGGCTCCTTTCAACCTAAACCGTCATACCGAATCAGCATAATGCATGTTGTAATGCTTGTCATAGCGTCCAAGAGAAGCCGAACTGTCGAATTCATGCCCTTGAAGTATGTGAAGTCCCAGCTGTACTTGCTATTTTGCCCTCAAAATACACTGTCTCTTAAGCTGCACGCAAGTCCTCGTAATCTAGGCCGATTGAGGTCTGGTTCCGTGGAGACTCACCGAATTCCATGTGCACAGTAAGTTTCATGTAATTACCAACGCAAGTCTCCAAAACGCCAAACATTTCGATCCCGGCGCCACACGGTTCATAAGACTTCTCCGAATCCGAACCATGTTGGCCTGGACAGCCTAGTCTCTGTACCCCTTTGCGCAATCTTGGCTTGCAGATCCAACGTTACCATCCTTGCCGCACATTTCTGTCAATTTTCAAGCAAGCCACAACTCTTCTGATCTTGGCCGCTGTGTTCGCACAGCCATGGAACTCACATCTAAATGTTTCTCCTTTTAGCCTTTCGCGTGGGATCCAAATCCAAAGAAGAACTATAGAATTGGCTCGTGGGATCGGCATATTCCCCAACTGTAGTTGAAAGTCTTGCTGTCAAGGGGGTACTCACGACTTGCTAAGCCGCACACAAGTTCTTTTGTTCCAAGACGCCTGCGTGTTTTTTCCCCGCACCAACGCAAGTCTGCAAAACATGATCTCTACGAATCCGGAGCTTCTTTTCGTAATCCTTGTTCTGCTCTCCGCCATTGTATTCCCATACTGCCTATCAAAACCTCAGCATGCTTGACTTCCGATTATCGATGTTCAGAGGGTGGCTGGGTCGGTGTGTGTGTGTGTGTGCTGTTAGGGAAAACGTGCGCCTATCGTTTCTCACACGGTGAGTTGTCTCCACGCCCATCAGCTCTATGATGCAGCTTGGGCTGGACTCATAGAGGTACCTTAATAATTCTCAATACTATTTTAGCGGTTCCTTGTCAAACGTATAGCCTAATATACCCCAAAACCCTATTCTTGAAAGTGATTTCCGCACGCACGTCATTGCGCCTTGCTGGACGTCTACGGAAGCTTGTGCAAGTTGTGCCAAGTTGCTTAACTTCTCTGTTGAGCCGCGTAACCTGACGCGACGTTGTCTCCGTACGCGGGACTTTCCTGTACAGGTCGTAGATACTTGGTCGTTGCAATATGACTCAATGATTTGTTGCATTGATAAAGTCATTGCAGCGCTTAGCTAAGATGGCTAGCTCAAAGAAAGCTAGATGATTGAATGATGCACAAGGCATCTTTCGTCGCACTCGCCTCAGACTTCGGTCCGCAATCACCCCAAAACCCTATTCTAATTATTAGGGCCCCTATATAATCCGAAGTCAGGGCCTCCCGTGTTTAAGTCCGCTTGGCCTCTGTATCATCGAAACAGCACTGGCACACGAGGTGCACAAGTGTTGGGGCTGACCTAGGTTCCTAAACACATACGCCACCTGACAATCACATGTGTATGTGTGGAAAAAAAATATATATATATATATATGTATGTATGTATGTATGTATGTATGTATACAATACATAAGATGATACATAGAAAGAGAGAAATAGATAGATAGATAGATAGATATATATATATATGCACGCCCAGGTCGAGATGGAAGATTTCGAGGAGGACAAAATGGAAACCCTTGGCGGGGATGCCGTGGACAAAGCTGGTGAAGAGGCTGCACGTCCACCTCATGCGGAGCTGCTCAGGCCTCTCCGATTAGGTTGGTTGGCAAGCTTCTTTGGCCAGGCAGGCGGCATCGTTTGGAAGTACTCGTCCGATGCGGAGTATGAGGGAACCACCATAAGCAGCTTCACAAAGCATCTCAGCTCGACGTGAGTTCGTTAATGTAACATCGCACAACCCATGGCTGGCAATGGCTGGCATCATCATGGCTCCTGGCCGGACTCATACTGACACTGCCGTTCCTCGATGTGCGTACAGATGCTGCTTGCATTGGTTCGTTATGCCGCGACTGCTATTGTTGTTGCAGTGGGAATTCATTCTGACTTCGTTTTGTCGCTTCCAGCATCGAGCTTATCGCATCACGGTCTTGAGGTTGCCCAACTGGAAGATAGACAGCCCGTTTGACATCGTTCGCAGTGCACCCAAAACCTGCAAACTGATCCAACTGTGGACGAGGCTAAGAATTTGGGGAGTTTATCCCGAAGCTAGGGCTCCTCCCCGAAGAAGTGGTGGAATCTCAATTTTGAGGGCAAGCCGGAAGCGTGCAACAGATTAAGTCTGAGATAGAGGCTTTTTCAGAACATCAAAAAGAGCCTTGCAGCTTTGAGCTACATTTGTTTAACATACTGTGTATACACACATGTGTATATATATATATACACACATTTACAAAATATACCTTCATTATAACTTCTAATATATTCAAAAATATATATATATATATATTTATTTATTTACTCATTTATTTATATTTATATTGTTGTTTGTTTATACCTTGACACATACACATGCCACTTCTGCCCTGGCGTTTTTGCTCGTCCTTCTCGGCCAAGGCTCTGTCTGCATGGCGTGAAGGCGGCCTTCGTCCTCCGGGCCTCGGGTTTGGTCATGGGCCCCTTGGCTGCCACGGGGAAAAAAGGGTTTTGGTGTATGCTTGATCATGTAAAATACATTGAAGTGGTACACGATTTCTCTCGGGGCCCTGCGAAGCCTTGAGGCGACTTGGATGTGTTCAAGATGGTAGAGGCCGCGCTTGGCATCGTGGGCGGTGACAACAGGTGGGGTCCTGCCTGGGATATGGATCATTCTGCCATGCAGCTGGATAAGTAACCTAAATATAGACACTTCAGCTAGTCACAGGGATCTTGTCTGGCGTCAGAAGGAAGGCGGGTTGCAAGAACAAGCAGGCAAACATGCGCTGTCCACTGGCCTGGTATGCTTGCTTGCATGACGGTACTTCAGTGTATGTAGGTCCTGACATTAAGGCAGTCGCTGAAACCTGAGAATGGATCGGATTGAAAGTCAGGGCTGCGGCGCCTAGGGCTGCACGAGTTTCGATCTGCCCAGGATCGAAGACCTCCTGAATTCAAGGTGGCCTCTGCCACTCGGATCGCAACAGCCTCATGTGGTGAGTCGGAAAGGGTCCATCATTGCCACATGCCAACTGGCGCGCCGAGCACTTCCCGAACCACGAGACCGGTGTCCAAGTTTCTGCTAGCAAGCCTTGCCTTGTGTCGCATGCTGGTTTGCAGCGAATTCATTTTTAGACACACCTTCTTGAAGGCCCCATGTCCAGGCATGCGCTACATTTTGAGATCCTGTGCGCAAAGAGTATGCGAAACAGTTGCATGTGTGGTTCCATGTGGGCTCCTTCCTTTGATCAGGCTCGCTTTGCTGCACCGGCACCCTGGCTTTATGACTTTGCCTGGCTATGGCTGCCTCAGCTGGGTGCTCCCAGGTGTTGTCGAAGAGGGAATGTTGTGTGATACGTCGTGCCATCAATTCGCTCAAACCGCCCGTCCGGATGATCATGATAACTTAAGATCTGAGTCCCTACATTCAGAGTGCAATGTAACCCTGCCCTTCACCCCATGTGCCCCTGCACCCTTCCCTCTCGCAAGGTTTTCCTGCATGAAGAGAAGGTGGGATGACTTGGCATTTGCGCCGACCGATCTTTGATTGTCTTAGCATGAGGGTCGGACTAGTTACAGTCATAACATTTTAGGCCCTAGCCTAATTAGTCTCAGTCCTGTACAGGCCTTCTGTGTTTTTTTGTATACTTGTATAGACCCCCGTAATCCGATTAAGGCCTCTGAATAGTCGACTCTCGGCTCTTCTAGAAATCCGTGCAAAAAGTGCGTTCAAGGGCTGCGGAGACTTGGAATGATCGCATACATTTCAGTGAGATCGTTCATGGTTCTGGGGGATAGTTTATTCACAAAGTCGAGACAAGTCAAAGCGATCATCAAGAACCTCAGCCATTGAAAATGCGAGCTCGATGCCGCAGGCGAAGTTTTTTACCTACACGCGTCCGCCTTTAAACACCAAACGTGCGACAGTCCGACTGGCAAAAGTGAGAGCCCCCGCTTCATGAAAATGACCCGAAGGTATCCTTGGCATCTCTGAGTGAGTTCCTGCATGGCTTTTTGACTTCATTCCCTTTCGGACTTTCTTATAAAACATTGGACAGTGTGTGAGCTCTTTGTAGCTGGTTTTGTGATTGCTCGAAAGCAGAAACCTGTGCATGCAAGTATGCGTGCATGAATGCAGGTAGATACATATCTAGTTAGGCTTAAATGGGCAGGCAGGTAGGCAGGCAAGTAGGTATTGATTCCATTATATGTATGTATGTCTATATATATATATATGTGTGTGTGTGTGTGGCATGCTGCAGGTCGTGCATGTGCGCTTGTGATTTGATGAATTTTGTGACAGGTACAGATGCATAAGGAGGTGGACGCTCAGACGTAAAACACCCTGAACGCGAAACTCGAAAATCCCAGGAGGCAAAAGATCTCATCCCAAACTTGATCTTATACCCTGGATACACTGGAATGCTGACGCCAAAGAACTGTGAAAAAAATGCTGATCTTGTCCTCTAAGCTTTGAGGATCTCCTGCTCAACTCCGTCTCTCC
The DNA here is from genome assembly GCA_905231915.1 of Symbiodinium necroappetens. Classification (NCBI taxonomy): domain Eukaryota; class Dinophyceae; order Suessiales; family Symbiodiniaceae; genus Symbiodinium; species Symbiodinium necroappetens. The sequence goes on from CAJNJA010093029.1 coordinate 7,175, forward strand.
CGTAGCGACGCGAGTGGCGCAGCTTCTCTCCATGGGCTACCCAGGACCTGAGTCTTGGCAGCCCTGTGAGGTTTTCAGGTCTTTTCATGATACGCGAGAAAAGGATGCAAAATACCTGGAGAGAGTGACTAGGCACAATCTCTCTCTCTCTCTTTCTCTCTCGTTCTCTTTCTCTTTCTCTGTCCCTCTACAGATAGGTATACGGATGTACAATGTGAGGTATTTACATGCCTGCATGTGCATCTATTTATACACATGTGTGCATGTGTGCGTGCATGCGTGCCTGCATGGATGGACATACCCGAGTAATCAGATGAAATGCGTGTACACACACACATATATATATACATGCGTACATACATGAGGCCGTATACATGTATGGGCAGGCTTGGGACTCGAGGTTGGTTGGAATTGCATACATGGTTTGGGGAAGTGCGAAAACGGTTTCGGGTTACTCGTGCAGGTCTTGGTGGCCTTTGTTTCCGCTGCGCGGGCAAAGTACCTGCCAGACTTTATGTTGCATGCAGAGCGCAGCTCAGCAGCAGCTGTGCTGAGCCTCGAAGCCTATGAAGTATGATCTTACTACGTGAGTGTGATTACATTGTGATTAAACGTGGGTAAATCAGAATGAGACACACAGATTGCTGCGTCCGCAAGCAGGTCTTGGTATTTGGAGGCGGACGTTGGTCCTGCCGCAAAACGCTGACATTTTGCAAGACTGCTCAAGTTTGATGGACGCATGCCTTCCAGTTTTGTAGCCGGGCTGCAGTCTTCAAGATGTTTTGGAGCACCATGGTGGGACATATGCCCGAGTTTGACACGCTGCCATACAGAGCTGAGGTCAGTTTTTCCAGAGCTGTCAAAATACACCCTTCTCGCATTTGCTGCCAAGCTGGGCGTCAGCGTTCTGTTCGCTGACCTGGAGCTCCACATGTATCGGTTTAGGGTTCGGGGTGTTAGGGAGAGAGACATGTCATAACTTGCGTGTAATTGCAGTTACGGGCTTTACGCCCCATCTTACAACTGTAGGCACAGGTGACAAGTCGCAGCAGCGCCCGGCAGGACATGTACTGGGCACAAAATCCCTTTCCACTGCTGCCAAGACATGATGACTTGGATGCTGCAGATGCTCCTCGACCAAACTAAGGATTTCGGGAGCACTGTACCCGTTAGTCCCTGTGATTCGCTGTGAGTGCCGAGAGCGACTGGGTACGCCAAATGGAATTGCGGTGGCAATTGATTCGTGCAAGCGTGAGAGAGATGGACGCCAATCTCCAAAGCTGGCTACAATTCCTGATGTTTTCGAGGTTTACGTCGCCACCGAGTTCTATTCAAACCAAACTCGCCCAAGCGTGATGCTGGTGCAGGCGAAACTTAGTTGCATTGAATGGCACTTTCAATGTTCAGTTTCTTGAAGGTCGAAATTCGCTTAGTTGTACGTTGAGTGAGGGGCCTTTGGGATAAAAAACTCACCTGTAAACAAGAGCAGGCTTAGGTGGTTTGGCCGCCTCAAACGGCTTCGCAGTCGGGCCTGCATATCGCAAAGCACCGAGCACTCGACACTTCCATGTTACATAGCGTGCAGTGCTGCAGCAGCGCAAACTTCAATGCAAACCCTGCGCTCTAAACCCTAAACACAGTGTTCACGTCATAGCACACCAATCTTTCGCTGCCGTGAATGAGACGCATGAATGTGCCACTCAGCAGACCTCGAACCATATGCCTCGCCTGGATTGTCCGAGTGCGAGCGCTGCAAACCCTAAACACTGCCTGGCTTGTTCGTGTGGAAGACATTAAACACCCAAGGCACTATTGCTGGTCTCGTACAGTACTGTTCTTCCAAGTTCCTATATACTTAGTCGGACGGGCCCAAAGGAATGCGAGGAGTCACCGCACCTTTGCGAATCTCGCCATCTGGTTGCTGAGATTTCCTTTTCTGGGTGCAGATAGCGGCAGCTTGGCGGCGAAATATAGCTTTTGTTTGTTACAGACGTGCATCTGAAGAAAAGGGCCGCCAAAAATATGAACGCTTCCACTGGCTTCCGTTTGCTCCGGCTTCCGCGGGGCACCTTCAGATTTTGTGGCTCAGGGACCGCTCTGTTCGTAAGAGGTGTCAGTGAAATCAAGAAGACGGCAAGAGCCCTGTTCGTTGCATCTAATGGAAAGACGAAGAGCGCTAGTGACCTGCACTCGCGAAAAATGGATTTACTTACGCCAGCGCAAATCGCGGGCTGAGCATCGCTGCACAGGCATTCGGCATCTGCTGGAGCCCGATCGACCAGGCGGGCGCCGGGTTGAGAATCAGGCAAAGGCCCGTGTGCACAGCTCGGGCAAGATTGTCCAGCCAAGATTGCAGCACATAGGGCCACGCAAGTGCCACGCAGTCAACACGTGCAAATGGTGACTTTGAGGCTACGTTCCGTCTGTGTCATTCCTGCGGCCTGATGATCCACCCGAGCATGGGAAGCTTCAGCTGGGCGTTTTCGATTCGGACCGCAATTGCTCATGTGTGCATTTCTTCAAGCATGGCTCTCTTTCTGCAGCAGTTGGATTTTGGCTGTAAATCTGATGACAACTAGTTTGTGCACGGGTTGGGCTGTTCGACACCACAAGACGGCGTGGACACGCATGAAATCGCATGAAAAGCCGATTATCCTTCGAGGAGAACCAGTTCGTGACATGGGATGGTTGGTATGGAAGCGTGGATTCCGTGGTGGCGCTTGAACTGGGGAGTGCGTATCCTGACCAGTCGAAACTCCAACTGCCCCTCCTCCTGCACTGGTCCTTTCGATTCTCGTCAGAAGCTTCGAAGCAGGCAGGCCCAGTCTTGCATTGAGTCTTTTACAGACACGGAATCCTGCATTTCTGCCATGATCTTCTCGTTATACGGCAGTGCAAACGAAGAGTCAGCAGAACCAAGTGAGGCTGGATGCTTTGTACACGTCAACTGGCGATCAACAAGCGCAAGCGAGTCGGCTTTTGCTGACTGTGCAAAGGCAGCTTATCTGTTGTTCAACATAACCTTCATTGTCATCACCATGGCGGGTAATAGAACTCGTCGTGGTTTGTGGTCGCCATAAATTTCGTGCGCTCGGCAGAAACCACAGATACTCAGCAGTAGTTTTGCTACGAATAGAAGCAGCAGCACCAGCATTACGAGGAGTAGTAGTTGTCGTTCTGGTGGCGGTGGTGGCGGTGGTAGGGCTAGGGCTGGTGCTACTGCTAGTGACTGCTAGTGGTAGTACAAGCAGCAGTAGCACAGTAAATAGTAGCTCGTGCTAGTGCTAGTACTACTACTACTGCTGCTGCTGCTACTACTCCTCCTCTTACTCCTACTCCTACTCCTACTCCTACTACTAAAAGTAGTAGTATTAGTAGTGGTAGTAGT
>CAJNJA010093029.1:10610-47620 GCA_905231915.1 Symbiodinium necroappetens
GTAGTAGTAGTAGTAGTATGAGTATTGTTGCTGTTGCAACTATGGTTTCGGTTGTTTATCTTCTTGTTGTTATTTTGGCTATTATTACTGAGTAGTATTACTGAGTATTATTACTGTTGTTGTTGTTGTTGCTGTTGCTGTTGCTGTTGTTGTTGTTGCTGTTGCTGTTGCTGTTGCTGTTGCCGTTGTTTACGCTGTTGCTGCTGAGAGTGCTGTTGTTGTTGATGCTGTTGCTGTTGCTGTTGCTGTTGCTGTTGTTGCTGTTGCTGTTGCTGTTGCTGTTGCTGTTGCTGCGGCTGTTGTTGTTGTTGTTGTCACTGTTGTTAATAATGATATCCGAGTAAGCAGCGGCAGAAGCAGGACGAAGAGGTAGCAGCAGCAGTGTTGTAGTTGTTTTCTAGCAGTAGAAGCACCCGCGGCTGTTCGAAATGACGTTGGTGCTGATTCAGTCGTGGTGGTTCGTGACTGTCAAGCCAGCAGTAGCAGCAGCGGTACGTAAGTCGAGATCATGGGCATGACTATGAAGCATGGTTAAGCCCTCATCATCATTGAACCTGCCTTGCCGGTCTTTTTGCATGATTGCCTTGGAGTGGCAGGCAGTGGTGCATGTGTTTTTTTGTCACGCATTTGTTAGACGAGACTTGTCGATAAGGCCAATGACGCCAAAGCGCCCGATGGAGATCATGCAAGACACCGTGGATGGGCCACGCCAGCTGGCGTTGGAACCAGATGCCCCTAGCAAGCATCTCGCGCTTTGTGTTGCAAGGACCTCGATGCCTGAGCCTTGATTGGCAGATTGAAGTCTCGCACCAATCACGACCATGCTCCAGGTGAGAATTGTGCACGTAAACTTTGCCGATGGCTGCTGCGAGACGGAGCAGGCGAAGTCATCAAGAACGGCGCTGGAATTTGGGGCAGCTTGACTACCATGGTGTGACCAAGTGCTTCTAAATGTATCTCCTTTGCGTTTCGTAGACTTCCCGTGCTTCGTCATGCTCCGGGGCAGAGTTGCCGGCAGTCTGTCCTGTTTCAGGTCAACTTTGGTCTAAGTTGTCAAAAAAGGTCAGCATGAGAGTCTTGCCGAATACGGCTAAAGCAATCGTTGCAACTGAGCAGCGGCATCGCATGTTGCATGCTTCTCGCACATCAGGCCAATGAGTCGCGACCATTGAGAGGGGACTTTCTTACTGCAGACTTCCGTGAGCGCAACGCCCATTTGCTCAAATGGGTGCGTGGCGGCTAGACAGCATCCTTGCGAAGTTGCAGTGTCTCGAAACTCAGATTTTCAGAAATCAAACTCATGTTTCTTGTGACATCAGGGCGCCAGTGACAATTCGCCAGGCCACGACCTCACCTCGGGAAAGACCCCCTCAGGCAAGGTTGGCTATTATGTCCCTCAGCATGAATTATTCGTACCAATGTTATCACAGATCCTGCAGCATCATGGTTGCGACATGTTGGCTCGCGGCAACTTGAGCTGGCAACAGTCAACGTCCAGGCATCGAGTGCAAGCGTGGTGTGTGACGTGATCAAGCCAATTCTATAGTACAGGTTTGTTGCAGTAACCATGCAGACGAAATGCAAGATGTTAAGAGCTTCCCATTGAGGTTTGGAAGCCCTTTGTCGTACTGGAGACCTTGAAGGACCCGTCGATTGAGTGGAATGACATTGTGCCCTAGCAAATTCGTACGTGGAAGCTCATATCGTGGTGCTGCGTAAATAGATATATCGCCAGTCCTTGCTGCCTGCAGAAATGTTGAATTTGAGGTGCTATGGACAGATGCTGGCGTGCACTTCATCAGGGAGTGTCCCGACTACACAGCGGGAGTCGAGCTCCAAACTCCTGGCCTCACCCGCGCTGTCAATCCGTACGTCAGGACGAGCGTGGGCAAACGGTAGATGTGAGCCGTGTGTTGTTTGCTGTGCTCCGCTCCTGAACAGCTCGAGCATGTTTTCAGCCCTGGCCCCCCTTTAACCAGAGGTATGCACTGGTTCCATGGGGTTCCATGGGGTTCCTCATCGGCCCTAGGCCTGCAGAAGATTCAGTCATATTCAAGCACTCAAGGCATGCCAAACAAACTGCAGGAGAGACATGCTGAGATAGAGTGAGCAGAGAGGGTCTTTGCGAGAGCTTTTTAGCAACTTACTGTTTCCACAAGTCTTTGCCAAGGTTGAGGCCATTAGTTGAGCGCTACTTGGCGAGTTCTGACATATCGGAGCCTTGGACAAACAAGCAGCCGAGAACAGCGGTCCGTGAAGTTGTGTCGGGGATGATTTGGCGAACCCCAGGCAACACAGACACCCATGATGGAAGGCGACGTGACCAAACGCGACGCTCAGCACGACTTGCTGCCGTGCTTGCGTTTGTTGTAGTTTCAGCAAAGGTGCTCTACTCAGTTGTTTACATTCAAGGTGGGCCCTTGGAGGTCACCCTGAAGCCCAATCACCCAAGCATTATCAGAGGATGCCTTCATCCTGCTCGATGCGGACCATGTTTCCCGGCAGACTGACAGGAGCAGCCGAAGCTTCGCCCCCAAGTCTGACTATATCTCAGGACAGCATCGTCCGAACCAGCCAGATCGCTACAGGACATCTCTCACCACCTCCCCCCCCTTAATCTTTATGGAAGTTCAGGGCGCTGTGCTGCTGGTACATTGTCTTCATGCTCGGATTGTTCGGGGGGCGGCGTGGGGTTGCATCACAATTGCCGTCACTTTCAACGAGTCAGGAGTTAGTGCCATTCACGGGTACCTGATGGCAGGAATCATCCTGGTCCGGAAGACGCCGTTGGCGATGCGCTTCATGGAGAACTGGTTGAGCGCCTGCGAGGACGAGCGGATCATCACCGAAACACCATCGGCCCCCTGGGAGCATGACGAGCTTCGGTGTAGGTGTTCATGTGTTTCACTTTGGGCTGGCGACCCGAAGCTCCAAGCAAACGCTTCCGAGAGGGTTCGCGAAGTAGTGCATTTGGGATGTGCCTTCTTTTCCACCTGTTCAAGCCAAGCTATGTCCTAAGATGTCCTCAGCGGGGATCCGGTTTTTCGGTTTCTGCTTGGGCCGCTGTGCACACAAATCAAGCTTTCCTCTTTCTGGTTTTGAATACCTGAAGGTCTCAGAAAAGTTTAGATTTTGACGCCGTCACCGGGGATTTGGGGGTCTCCAACGGGATGTTGGAACTCGGTCGGTGAGACAGGGCTTTCCGCGCCGACGCGTAGCCAAATTGTTTGCCGCCGTGGCGCATCATCGTGACAGGTGTCCGCATCCAAGCTCCAACAGACTCGGCTGCTAGCGAACACGAGACACGTAAGTCTTTTTGGCCCGCTCCAGTGGGAATCAACAATTCCAAGCGCTCAGGCACTTGGAGTTCCGGACTACCCGAACTTCAGACACCACAATGACGATCAATCTGCCTTTTCCCTGTTGTTCAAGATCTTGGGCTTGTTCAGGATATGTTTTTGAGCCAGTGACATGGCCTGCTGTGAAATACATCGGGTTCTTGAAAACGGAAGGGCACAGCGTCATCAACTCTGACTGACTCGGATGAGGAAATACGGCTTCCACCCATTTTTGCAAGCAGAGCGTGACCTCTACGTGGTCGCTGCTCGCAACACTGCCAAATTTGTGGCGGCCTCGCACCTTGGCCTCAGGCTGAATTCCTTACGGCTCGAGCTCCCCTTGTGTTTGCAGTAGCTGAAAGGACGTGGGCGGGTTGACATGCAAACGTCCTAGATCTGTGTTATGCTTGTATTGTGTACTTTTTGTCAAAGCGGCCGCGGAACTGCATTGACGGACGTATCAGTCATGGGGCCTAAAGATATGCTCTGCTTGACCTAGGGTCCAGTCTTTCGATTCCGATCTGAACGTAATTGAAATCGGACTTCGTTTCACTTCTTAACATTGGGCCCTTGGGCATGCTGCTAGAGAGCGGACATGTCATGAGGCGGACCAGAACCCCTGCATCCATTCAGCCTGACGACACTCCCTCGCACAGTTCAGTTCTAAGGGATGCCTTCGCGCTGGGAAAGAGCTGCTCTCAGGATGATCTGCATCTTTTCGTGAGTTGGCTTCAGGGACAGTCGCAAGTGCCGGTAGTTCATGGTTGAAGGATTTCAGGGTTCTGAGAACTTTCGCCCGGTGCAGGATGAGTATCTTTCTGCCGCGAATGCCGCTGCCGAGAGCACCTGACGTCGTCTCGCGACCAAAATCGTGAATTTTTCAGGCGGCGCGATGCACTTGCTGTGCATTGCGAGCGATGGAGCATGCGTGCTGGAGCACTGGGACGAATGTTTGCACATTGCTGCCTCTTGCTACTGCTGGGCTCAACGAAGCTTTAGTTGGACGGTTCGCTGCCACAGTGTTTGCCATGGCCACCAGATCGCGCCCTGCGTGTAGGATTGCCCTGGCAGCAGTTACAATTGCTTTAGTGACACAGCCCGGGGCCTAGCTGGAATGTTGCAGCATTGATTGCATCACCAGAAGAGATAGTCCATGAGAGCCAGCGAGCGAACACGATATCAGTGCTTTCGAATTCTCGATGAGAGACGTCAGGTCCCTTGACTTTGCTGGCTTCCGCAGCCGAGCACGCAGCCCCCGCACTTCCCTTCATGCTGTCTGTGCGCAAGTCAAAGAACCACCAGCCGAAGGCCTGAGCCTTGCCTCATAGAACCGTGGAACAGGACCGTAGCCAAACACATTCCTATGAGCAGGCAGAGCGTGGGGTTTCCTTAGGTGGGACAGTATGTGGTTTACAACAAGAGCGGACATTCCATTTTCCAATGTGCGATGCAGGAGACAATACCAGTAGTGAGAGTACTGCGATGAAACGATCCTCTTCTTGGAACTAGGGTAGTTTTGCTATGTATCATTGTTCAACATGCTGCTGAGTCTCCTGCTCTCACGGCTACTTGTGACTGTCCTCGGAACTGAGGTACAAGTCTGAGTCGCTATCAGTCCTTGAGATACTGAGACCCTACTTATGCCTGCCATAACTTTGACAAGTTGTGGACAGGTGACCGAGTCGTCGTTGATGGCAGCGACGGGCCGATCGCGGCTCGTCACACGAGGCAGATCGCCCATTCTGCTTGATGGTTCGTTGAGTGGTGAGGTCGTGGCAAAAATCGACGGCAAGTACTACGCCGTGGCTTGTCTGGACAGTATAGACATATGGCGTTGAAGAAGCATGCAGCGGCACCGTGGAGCAGACTCGCTGTTGCTCCCAAAAACCCTGAGCAGAAGTCTTCTGCTTTTTCGAGGGGGAGGAGCTGAGCCATGCTGAGCCTTTTTCTTCGCGCCAGGTGGATGCAAAGTGTCCTCATCTCAACCTGCCTATGAAAAAGGGCAAGATCGAAAATGGGCAGCTTAGCTCAAAAAGGGTGCATTTGGGCAGTGCGCTGGCCCTGTTCCCAAAGCCTGAAAGCACAATCCCAGCGAGCTCTAGACATGTCTTTGCCTTGTGCACGCGTGAATGGACACGACTGCAATGACCCCTTTTGCCCCCGTTAGCCTGCCGCCATCTTCGAAGTTCCCTGAAACTGCACCGAAGTCAGTGATGAGACAGAGAGTTGTCACCTCTTACTCGCAAGCAGTGTGCCGTCGTGGTCAGGCCGGATGGTCCGAGGCTCACCTGCAACTTCCACAACTCGCAGCCTCGGTCTCAATTGCTCAAGTGCCAGTGGAGTGTTGAAATGTGTCATGTTGCTTGGTATGAGCTGCAGAAGCACTTTCGATAACGTAAGTTCTTCACAGGCAGATCCTCCTGTGCGTGCCAGGTTTAACATGAAGGACGGCTTGTGCACAAGGCTGTCCGGTGTTGAGACATAGTGTGAAGCCATCGGCGACACTGATTTCGTATCATACGGTATATGCACAGGCAGGATGAAGCGATCGTGGCACACCTCTCACCACTGCACATCGTTTGGTTCAGCGAGTTTCGCAGCTGCGAGCGTGTGGTTATTGCACTGTTAGATACCCAGGTTTAGTCACGTTGGAAATCGCCCTCAATTCCTGTGACTTGTGGTGCAGATCAGCTAGGCAAAGCCGATCGCAGTCGTCTTGTGCAAGAAAGTTTCTTCATCCCGCACCGTGTCCCAGACCGTCAGCTGCAGTAAGCGCAGGTGGGTCACTGGTGCCCTGGGCTTCGAAAATGATTTCATCGCCGGGGTAATGCTGGAATCTCGGCTGGATGCTTGCTCAGGCCGCTACACCGACAGCAATTCTCGAGCCGCACGTGCCGAATCTTCACATTGCATGCCCAGGGACCCAACAAGTCCCAAAAGGCAACTTCCATGCCCATGCTCTCTGTCTTCCGACAATAGAGCATGGCATAGTATCGCTCTCAGAGGGAGTTCAATAAGAGACCAGATCCAGATGGCTCGTACCTGCTCAAGCTTCACTGGGGGTCTGGCCCTAGAGAGCCAGACAAAGCTTCAGGTCCAATGTGGGCGGCGAGAAAAAGAATCTGCAAGCTTACGAGGCCATGAGTCCATGAGGACAAAGCGGCGATGGTTTGATTGCTGTATGTTGGTGTTCCACTTACAACTTGCAGAGAATGCATGGCCAATGTCACGACATAGCATGTGCTTTCAGAAATCTGCGATCAGGCTGATAGTGAAGTTACTTTAGCGCATTTTGCCGCCAGGTCATTGGTATGAATGGTCAGGGTCATTTCAGTGTTTTTGCTGGTGCTGTCTTCTGAACACCAGGAGATGGTGCGATTGTATGTTTTGCCCCGGTGGAAAGAACGCGTCGCATGGTTCAAGAAGCAAACAGGCCCAGACGACAAATGCCAGTACATGATGTGTGAAGGGCAAGCTATGGCATGCTGCTGGACGGCGACATCTAGACTGGTAAACTCAAAAAACCAGTTCCACTGGCCCCCAAACAGTTGACGACGGCCGAAGCATTCCCTTTCACTTATCAGATCGTCGTATGAGACCTTGCCCGGCTTGTCCCAGTACTGTCACAGGAGATCGTAGACGGTTCCTGCGTTGGCTTGACAGGTCGTTGAAGCGGACGCCAGGTCCTTACGGTTTTGGGTTTGGGGTCTGGTTCGGGGCCTTAATAGGTGCCATGCGACGTTGGGTCAGATGATTTGCTTGCCTTCCGGGAATCCACATTACATGGGACCCGCCTTTGGAAGAAACAGTATTACAAAGACGCAGTGCCGAGTTGGATCAGATTCCACGCTGTCTCTCCAACTGTGGCTCAGTAGAGATCAGCTGCTTCATAGTAAGTCTGTCAGGCCAGTTGCTGTTATTCCTTATTATTGTTGTTCTTATCATGATCATAACAATAGTTAGTATTATCATTGTTTATTCGTGTTCATTATCATAACAATACTTAGTCTTATCATTGTTTACTTGTGTTATTCTTTTAAATGCCTTTATTATTGCTATGAGCATTATGATTAGTAGATATTAGTATTTCAGGGTCGTGGGGCCTGCCGCAACAAGGATGGATCCCTTTCTGTGGTGCTTCCCAGCTCGTGACGAACATCGAGCATTCAGCCTGGCCGTCATTGTACATACTTTATAAAAGGAAAAGTAATAGGAGGAGGGAAAACAATGAAACATGAAGGGGTTCGGACTGCAACAGGTGTCCGAGTTGTCTCGCTGACAGCTGTGATGGCAGTGAAAAGAGATCGCTCTTCTCGTCATGACTGGTGTGCGCAGCTCGAGTGATTTCTGGCATGTCTGCTAGCCCACCTGGCAGCTGCAGCACTGCACGGTCGAAACCAGAGATTCAAAAATGCATTGCCTCCCTTTCTGCACGTTGGAGCCATGCGGCCGCAAGCAATACATGCTGCAGGATGGCACGTCCCAGCAGCCATGCAGTCCACGAGTAAATCCATGGTAAATGCGTGAGGGAATTCTTACATCACGTTTTGTAAACAGAGAAGTCAACCAGCGTTGTGCCTGGCCCATACGTCGCAGCAAGGCAGTTTGCAGCTGTTGCAGCACCAAGCCAGCTCAACTTCGGATAGCCGCCAGTATCTGGCACCAAGTGACAACTTCCCCAAGCTCATTCCATAGTCCTCAGTGAAGAAACTCCTTGTCTATGCTATGTCTGCCGCCCTGCTTCCTCCAGAGGTGGAGCGTGCCACTGGGCGCAGACGGTGTGGTGACTTGTGTATATATGATATATCACGTATAATATATAGTATATATTAGGAGGCAGCGTTCGGCAGCCAAGTGAGAGCACTGTGAGACCTTGTCCGAGGCATTTCGGCAGAAGCCTGGGCTACGAGAATCTTTGGATGAGGTGCCTCAGTGCCCCGTATCAGTGCATTTACTGTATTATAGAATCATAACATTGATTATATAGTATCCTATAGTATAGTATATAAAGTAGTATTACTATTATTATCCTTCTGCGAAAAGACGTTAGAGCCCATGCCAGCAGGCAAACGACTAGGTGACTGGGCTAGCCTTCGGCCTTCGGAAAGAAAGAGCTAAGCAACCGCACTTGTTTGTCCTATGACGCCTGGCTCAGCGGCAGCACTGAACGCCTATGTGCAAATTCGCGAGCCATTTCGGGGGAGAGGTGTCGCGAGGCAATTAGACCTGCACCTGACTTGGTTGCAGTTGGTGGGGAAGACTTCTGGCACGCACCTGTAGTCTCTAGTCTGCGCCTGCAGCTTAAGCCCAATTAACAATACAAGCCTTACAGGGATGGTTCGTGCGTGCTTTGCGCACGGCGCCCTTGCGCAGCTTGCTTTGCCTGTTTTGCTGACGCTGGCGAGTGCGGGCGACGGCATACCCATCAAAGCGCATCTTGGCAGCGAGCGATCCTTTCAGCACCGCCGAGGCTTTTGTGTGTTTAAACATACTCCGAGACCAAGAGCGCACCAAGACTTAACCTGAAGTTGCTTTGCAAACATGCTGCCATCAGTCAGGAACTGGCAGGATGTGTGGCGAACTGATGTCACCAAGTGTACAAAGGACAACCTGGCCATGTTCACGGATGCCAAGGGAAAGCAGAGAACCAGGACAGCGACACAAGAGTTACTCACTGAAGCTCAAACTTTGACTACACCTCGGACTCTCCAATTTCCGTGTATGTTCACTTCCGGCATTAATGCTTCATATCTCGGCCCCCAAACGAAAGCCAGGGTTGTAAGATTCTGGACAAGCGTTACGGGAAACTTCTGGCGGGCGAGGCTGCTTCTAACCCGACGAAATGGCACAACACCAGCCTCAAGCCTTGAAGCCCATGCCTCCAAGATCCTCCAAGCCTCGAGTGTTTGCGAAACCGTACTGCGATTCGTGAAACGGCGGTTGCCCTGGGTGTTGAGACTTTCGTGGCCCCTTGTGCGCTGAAGCATGCTTGTGCAGGCAGTCAGGCTCACATGCATAGCATGTTTGCCTGCATGCCCCCGATATAGAGGGTGTAAAAGTGTCAAGTGTAAGGGCTGAGGGCTGCCCGCTTTCCAGGAGGTTAGAGGAGATGACGAAGATCATTGCCGACCGGATCGTAGCCAAGACAGCACGGGAGGAGGCAGAGAAGAGGGCAAAAGAAAGCAAGGGGAAGCCGGGCCAAGCTTCTGGCCGAAAGCTCTCAAAGAAAGAGAGGATGAAGCAGGAACTGAGTGGACACCTGGGCCAGATGTTCGGTGAGTTGAAGGACAGCTCGGCGGCCGACGCCAAGAAGGATGAGGACCGCGGCAGCCCTCATGGGAGTGCGCGAGGGCGGCCATTCCTCCACAAAGACAGTGCATCAATCGAACTTAACTCGAGTATCCTCCACAGCTTTTCCATATTGCCACCCTGAAGGAGATGTACCAGGCTGTCTTCCAGCAAGGAGAGCAGATGATCCACCGCATAGCCCAGCAGGCTAAGCTGCCGATGAACACCGAGGCAATGGTGTGACAAAACGTGCCCCCATCTATTGCCATCCCCCTCTCCCTCCTCCTCCTCCTCTATGCCGTGAGCAGCACTCATGGGCACACGTCGTGGCCTTGAGGTGACTCTGCGCGAATGGTGCCTGGCCTGCCTTGGGTTTTCAGATGTGTTCTGGTTCAACGAGTTCAAAAGTTCAAAAGCTTGTAAAATTGCTTCTGCCGGTCTCCCAGCAGGGGCTTCCTGGTACAGTCCGCATTCAAGCTTTGACCGAGCGCAACGACAGCCTCTTTGCGACCGTAGCATGTGGACTAAAAGGGAGAAGCAGAGCCAGCCGTATACAGACAAGTCTGAGGTGCGACATGGCTTGGCGTGCTGGCCGATTTTCTCCATTGGATCCGGAGCCCATACTTGCCGATCGAGTGGGTCGTGCCTAGCATGATAGCAGAAACATGCGACAAGATGTTGATTCTTTTTCGGCTTGGCAGGACAAGCCGAAAAAGGAGGAGGACGTCTCCGACGAGGATGCAGAGGCATCGGAGACGAAGTCACCGAGTAAGACAGTCTCTAAGTGCAGAGCATGTGCGCATATCGAGTTGTCTCACTTGCTGACTGTTGTGGTTGAGCTCATATGACGACGAGGACCCCCCGCAAGTCGAACTATGAGATGCTTCGATCAACCTCAACACGTTCGACAAACGGTGGCCCGGACCCTCCTCGCAGCCTGCAACTTCTACCTGCAGCGGTCGACTTCGATGCCTACCTTGCTGCACGTTGAGGGCAACCGTCATGAGAGCCGGCGGCTGGTTCTCTCCAGGTCACAGCAGCACAGCATTAGGCGCCCTGGCTGCTGCAAGAGTGTCCCGAGACTTGTGGAAGCTCTGTGCCGGAGAAAGATGGGAAACGGCCACCTGCAGTTTTTTACACGTAGCAGAAACAAAGGGGCTCGAGAGCCTCAGACTTTGCAGGGAGCTCTCCAAGCACTCACCCGGGCAAATCCAGAACGAGCTGCCCAGGCCGGAGCCTGAGCTTTATTCACTTCTCTTGCTTTGTCACAGGAGCACGGATGTCGGTGAATCAAGGTGATTGATGAGCTTGCCTCAAAGTCGGATGCCAGGTTCCTAGCCACTTTGACAGGTCCAAAGATGAGGCTCAGCGTGCCATAGTGGCGCAGGGCAGCACAAGGAAGTGCGCAGTGGCACGGTGTGCAAATCCAACTCGGAATCTAAAAACCCATGCGTCCGGCAGCGGTTCATTCGTTCGTATTGTTCGCCGTTTCCTCCAGACAGTCAAGTTCGCAGGTTCGGAACCCATCGGCATTTGTGTCCTCGACGATCGCGAAGGTCCAGTCTGCATGCTGACCCGCGCGCAGAAGCCTTCTCGAGAGTGTTGCCTGCCAGTACCCTATGCTGCGCCCACATCTACGGCAGCAAAATGCCAACTTGATTTCAGCTGCGCCCAGGCTGGTGCTGGATTGACATGAGATTGGCATTGAAGTTTTTTGAAGTGCTTCGGTCCCCGGATCTGCAACGATAACAAAGCAAAATGTCAAAATCTGTAAGTGTCAGCAACCGCAAGGAGTAAGGTGATGCTTAATCGCTTCCAGGAGTATCTACGAGGTGCTTCAAAGACACCCTGGTTTGGAACAGGCCGGGCGAGTTCGAAATCTGGCAGTCATGATCGTCTCGACCTGCTTTGCGCTTGCCCGCCAGGCACTGGACGCAGTCGCCTTGCGGCGCTTGGAGGAGGCGCTATATTATACTATATTACAGTATGTTATATTATACTACTTTATATTATATTATTTTGTTTTATGTATTTTTATACTGCCTGGGGCAGGAACACCTTTTGATCGTGGAAGTTAAGCGAGGCCGCCGCAGAGCCCAAGCAATGTGGTCCAGCATGACATGTGCGGTGCGCATAAAACGGTTGCATGCAAAGCTGCTACGATCGAAATGCAGTCTAAAGATATCTAGATTTAAAGCATTCTCTTCCGTAAATTTACTGCCGTACCTACCAGAAATGCATGCTGGGGCCTTGTCCCAATTTTTTTCAACCGCGTAACCCCAAAACGGCTCGATCATCACAGCCTGGTATCTGAAAAAATGTCCCTGGCTCCAGCTTGAATGAAAACTTGCAGGCAAAGGACAACGAGCTTCGCGGCGAACTCCGTCTAGCGCAAACATGGGGACCCGAAGGACACCAGCCCAAATCCCATAACAACGTATCTTCATATGTGACATGAAAGACACTTCCAATTGTGACGAACCGGAGCCGTTTGTAGGTGGACATTGCTCGGGCAGCGGACCTCCTCGACGACCTAGCACAGCGGCGGGGCGTAAAGCACCCAGCAAGGCGAAGGTGCGTTCTGATTCGCTGTAGGGATCTATTCTCAACTTTCGGATGGGCGGTCGCTGCGTATGCAGTCGTGCTACATCGCATGCAAGCGGGCAATGTTGCAAATGCTGCTTTCTTTCGCCCGCCCGGAAGACATGCTCAATCCAGATCCCTTGACGACCTGCTGAAGCACCCAAACAACCCAAGCCATGAGAAGCCCAGACTGCGTTCCCTTCAAGCATTGATGCATCAGCCCCATGCTCTTAACCGCCCCTGGTTGAGGTCCGAAATCCGTCAGCGTTCATCGTGCACGTGCTCGGAAGGTCCGATCGGTTGTCGCAGTGCGAAAATCCTGCGACCTTTGTCAAAAGCTAGAGCTTCTGTGCCGTTGTCATCATGTCCTGCCTGCAAGTTGAGCTTTATCTCTGCTGCTGCTGAGCTAAATGAACCTTCATAGTCTTCTTTATCATGCAAAGCCACGCGAGCGCAATCAATCAACAATCGTTGTCGCTGGCATTGTGCAGCTGGACAGACTTTAGGTGTTCTGGTGGTGGCCAGGCAAACAGCATTCCCTAGAGCCCGATTAAAAGTGAAAAGTGCTGCCCGGCCCGACCGTTGCACAGTTGTACCAGGGTCTCGTCATGTCTCGTCCAGCAACCCCACCCTGGAAGTGGCCCCAGCTGATGCATCGACTTTAAGCAGACTTTGGCAATGTCTTGGTCCATTTTATTGGTGAGCGATGCGAAACTAACATGCAAGACTTCATCGTTTCATCGTTTGCTATGTTATGCTTCTGCATCTTCTGCATCGAGCCCACGGCATTCATGGCTATCCGATACTATCCTCGCAGTTCAGCTTTCGAAGTGTGTATGAGTGAGCAAACGAGTCGATAGCACGGGTGCATGCGATCGATGTAGTCGACGTCTGCATTCCTGAAGAATGAGTGTGGTACCATCGCAGGTCCACTCCGGCGCACGATGAGCAAGAAGGGGAGGATCGCTTGTTGCAACAGTATCAGCTTGTGCTGCTCATGTACTCGTGCCTCATCTTCCTGTCTGGTGGGCAGGTAGACCGGCTCCTTCAGGCATATCCTCATATCCGTGAGCGCTTGGACAGTCAGGCCCGAGGGGATCATCTGCTGAGGCTTCAGGTACCAGTCTGCAAGCTGTTACAGTTGCAGCAAAGCGAGCTTACGGATCCACAAAAGTGTGGCTTTGCATTGATACGCTGCTTGACACCAGAGGAGGCTACATCTGATCTTGCACAGACAGATAAGATGTCAGCAAATTTCTGAAGTGAAGTGCTAAGGCCCTCATGAAGCTGTCCGATGCCGTCCCAATCCCAGCTGATGCTCGCTTACTTCCAACTGCTGCAGCTTGCATGAGCACTGGCGACACCGAATAAACAGCCTGTTGACTTAGCAGCCTCGCGACGAGTTTGCAAGCACTTGTGCTAACAGGACCCAGCACGGGTGGAAGAGATTCTGCAGGACTTCCGGAAGCCAAGCGTTCCCATTGCCAGTCATTCCCCCACATGTAGTTGGAGATGCCCAAAACTGGCAGGATATGGACAGCAAAGGTGATGTGCGCAACCCCTCCGCATTCATAGTCAAGGCAAGCCACCTGAAGCGCTCAATCTGTCAGTGCTGCAGCAGTTGCAAACGGCAGCCACGACAACTTGAAGAAAGATGCAGATTCCTAGCTTTTGTCGTGCATGCAGTCTTTTGTGCAGGCGTTGTCCTCCTTCCCTACGCCGCAGCAGCCTCGTTTAGAGTTTGGTGTTAGCAGGTGTACTGGGGCAGAAGGCTGCGCGAGACCAGCAACTTGCACCAGATTCGTCGGACACGTTGATTTCTTATCCGACCAGCTGAGGGATTTTGTGCGACCGCTAACCAATTTGGCCAGTGAATTTGGCTATGTGGCATGCTTGAAGACAAGGCGCCACGATGCCAATCTCTCTCATCGGCCGCTGGGTACTTACAGCGATGGGCATGCTTTTGATTTGATGGCTCGGGCTTGGGAATGGGCGGTGAGTAGTAAACACCGAACTGAGGCTGTTACTCTGGGGTTGACAACTGATAACTTATAACCGGAAATGCACCCATTCTAGTTTTGGGTGGTGAATAGACCCTCTGTGAAACAAAAGGTTGCCGGAACTGGAGATGCAGAATGTGGGCGATTCACAGATGTGCCTTGGAAGCACGACGGTGACATGCTTAATGATAGGCTCGGAGCGAAGTGTAAGAGCTGCTTCGAGGACGATCTACGACGTGCTCGACAGCCACCCCGGTTTGCAGCAGGCCCGGGCCTATGTATATGTATGTATGTATATATTTTTTCCACGCTTGCCGGAGATATCTGTGCGCGTCCCCGGCGCAAGGCACTCGATGCAACCGCCTTGCAACGTTTGGAAGAGGCCCTGGGCTTTGGGGCACAACTTGGGCGGGGGAAGGTGTGACGCAGGGCGGTGGCACCCTTATGGCTTCAGCCGGCTGCGAAGTTCTTGACAGTTCTTGTTGCGGTGCGGCTTATCGCTAGAAGATCAGCCAGACATCACCGTCACGACAGCGCAGCTGTGCCAGCTGCACGAAAGAGCAGAGCGAAGCCGACGCAGTGTGGCTGCTTCATGTGCATAGCTGCAATCGGTTGTAACCCGCTCTTGCAGCAGCCCGTCGTGCATTCAATCGCCTCCAAAAGCGCAGCTGCACAACATGTGAAAGCCCAAACGAATATTTGCGTCGCTTGCAGGCAGATTTCGCTCGAGCAGCCGATGTCATCGAAGAGCTGGCGCAGCGACCGGATGCCGTAGTCCCAACAAAGATTCATGTGGCACGGCTGCCTCTCAGACGCGCTGCCTCACCGAGGTGCGAAATTGCTCGGCGTTTGTCGTGCAAGCATTGAGGCAAGTACACCAGAACATCATGAGAGAGGTTGTCAACTTACCAGACTTTGGCGATCGGGCTCCTCTCATTTGGAGGTCCTAACAATGTTGCACTGGTAGCATACATTGCTCGGTCTGGCCCACGGGTATTGAACCGGCTGCGCCTTCGTGGCATCTGTGGACTTGGGACTTCCGTAGAACAGGCATGCTGTGGCTCCGATGTACGATGACCAGGATGGGGAGGCCTGCTATACTTGCAACGAGTGTTTTTGTTGACCAAGTTATCCTGCCTTTGGTCCATGTCTTGATGTCTGGTCTGCCAGTTCTGCAGGTAGACCGGATTCTTCTGAGATATCCGGCCATTCGTGGGCGCTTGGATGGCCAGGTGGGTGCATTTGCTGCCACATTGACATGGTTTTCTTTGCAAGATGCAGCGAGCTTCTGCGCAAATGTTGCACCAATCGGAGGAGTTGACGACTTGTTGCTAGACATGCTAACGGTTGTTCCGCCCAGGCCCTAATGAAGCTGGCTGACTCTGTTCCGATCTCAGAGTTTATTTGTGTTTGTTGTTCTTCGCCGTGTGCCAGAATGCCCCCGATGCCCCACAGCCTTGCATCGTTTGCCTCGCCGACTGGCCAGCTCCTGACCGCTTCAGCAGCGGCATCTGTGTAACACCTGAGTGAGTGGCAATAGCGGACCGATTTGACACACCCTGCCTTGCGCACACTTCTGCAATGAGGACCCAGCGCGGGTGGAAGAGATTCTGCAGGACTTCCGGAAGCCAAGCGTTCCTATTTGCACAGTCATTCCCCAACATATAGTTGGAGATGCCCAAAACTGGTGCAAGCTGTCTGTGCAGGATATGGACAGCAAAGGTGATGTGCGCAACCCCTCTGCATTCATAGTCAAGGCAAGCCACCTGAAGCGATCAATCTGTCAGTGCTGCAGCAGTTGCAAACGGCAGCCACGACAACTTGATGAAAGATCCGGATTCCTATCTTTTTCGTGCATGCAGTCTTTTGCACAGGCGTTGTCCTCCTTCCCTGCGCCGCAGCAGCCTCGTTTAGAGTTTGGTGTTAGCAAGTGTACGGGGGCAGAAGGCTGCGTGAGACCGGCAACTTGCACCAGAGTCGAGGGACACATTGATTTCTTATGCGACCAGCGGGACATTCACACCTGTGGGGATATGTTCAGGGGCACGTTGCGGCATGTTCAGGTTGCTTGATCACACGGCTGCCCATGCCCTCAACCTCACAAGACCCACAGGACGTCATGCTCTGAGGCGTCACGATGCCAACGTCCCCCATCGGCAGCTGGGCACTTACATCCTTGGGTATGCTCGTGATTTGACGGCTCCGGCTTGAGCGTGGGGTGATGGTGAATGCCGCTCCTTCCTCCTTGCAACAATGCCTGTGGCAGAAGACCTGGGTTTTCGTTTGTCGGCTGGGGTGTTTGATGATTGTTTGCTGATTCGTGAGAATGAGAGTTTCTGCGGGGAAAAATCCGCAGTTCTGAATACTGGGATGGTCAACCTCAGTGCACAGATTGCACGTGAAAGAGGACTCCGGAACCGGAGATGCAGAAGATGGGCAACTCGTGGATGCACCTTGGAAGCACGACAGCATCATGTCTCTGGAATGTCGAATCTCCGAGAAGCCACGCTGGTGTAAGTGGTTCCAAAGGGAAGCGTGTGACCTGCTCACTAAATCATGCGTCCCATCCCAGGGCCCCAGTATGCGTCATTGGTCTTAGTTGATTCTCAAAGCATCGGACTAACATTTTTGAGCATGGAAGCGAGAGGCTGCATGAGTGGCCCCTTTCAGGCGGCAGGAGGAAAGTCCGCTCCATCAGCTGCCGGACACTTACGAAGAAAAGCCTCCACCGGTGATACGGCACTTTGTAGTAGTTGGGCAGCTTGCCAGAGGCTGCAAGCACTCGGCATGCGACTGCTGCAGACGACACAGAGTGGCTACTTTTCGTGTAGAACCATTCACTCTGCAATGAAGCCACTAGTTTCGCCTCAGACCCCTGTTTTTCGTGGAGTTCTGTAAGCTTGTTTGCTGCATAGACGTCAAACATTCCGTCAAGTCTTGATACTCGGAACTAACTGGTGCAATACTGTTCGGGCAGTGGCGCTCGCGGCCGTGCGAGCCACGGTGGGTTACCCAGGACTCGCAGGACCCAAACTCAACGAAGATCTTGTGGGGCATGCGAAGGGGCACTATGCAAAGAAAAAGGTCCCATACTGGTTAGATCTCCGTCCCGTGTGCCACCATCCGCCAAGTGAAGGAAAGAATGCCATGCAGCACGGTCCCTCGTATGCGTACAGTACCTACCCTTGTCTCAAGTCTTATCCGACCATGGTTCCACGCTCAGTGTTAATAATTATGTGGGAGTTTCACAAGACATGATTTAAAGAAATCTGTGTACTCGCGGATTTTAGAAGTCCCAGGTTGAGCTCAGATCCTGGGCTCCGAGAAGCACTTGACGATGGAGCGATGCACGCCTTGGAGGCTGTGGCCCTTTTCCCATAGTTGTTTGAAGGACATTCGCTTGCGCCTCGCTGATGCATCTAAGCTTCGGTGCCATGATGTTTTTGCTGCAGCTTTATCGGGACCTACGGCGCCATCACTTAGAGATAGTTATATGTGTATGTGTATATATATATATATACATACATACATATGTGAATACATTCACGTATACATACATACACGTTCACGAATGCATGCATGCATGCATACGTACATGCAGACAGACATATAGTCAACGTCAATCCCAACCTGGGGCAGCACTGGATCTTCGGATTGCACCACTTCAGCCAGCCACTGAAACTTCATCAAGGTGGCTGTTTGGTGCTGTGTCGGGCTGGTGCTGGCTTGGAGCTCCAGCCTAGCTCCAGAACACCCTGCACCCCTCTCGGGTTCAAGTGGCATCGCAGGGGTGTTCCACTAGTCCGCATCTTGTCCACGTAAGCGTCATGGTTCGACGGACCCCAACCTCGTTTACCGCGCCCCATGCACTACAGTGGGCAAAAGCTGGTCGATACGACGGTTGACACTAAACTATACCTCCAAAAGTATGTGCGGTCTCTGCGGCGAACCCTCGGACATGGTGTTCCATGGCTACTTACTGCCCTGTGTGGCTGAGTGGTGGCTCATACAGGTTCCAATAGGAGCATCAAACTTGTAGCTGTCAGGCTACATGCTGACACAGCACGATACTATGGACCATTCCTCACAAGTTGATGTTGGAGCGGGTCTTCGCGGTCCAATTTCTCGTGACAGACGTAGATTTGCAGGAACCCTTAGGTGAGGTGCAACGTCTTTTCCGCAGCATGCTTACAGATCACGGCATGTGCAGCGAATGTAGTGTGATTCCCCGAACTTGGTATTCACATGTCACCGCTTTGTTCTTAGGCCTTCCTGTCCTGACATGAGCTCAGGGTTGGAAGAGCCCTGCTCCAAAAAGTAAGTAATTGGTTGAGACCCTTGGATTTTTTTGTTTATGCAAGTGGGTCAAAGTCCAGCTGAGTTGGTTGGAGGCATGCGATCCAGAGCGAGCTTTGGAGGTGGTTGCACGCTCCTTACACCAAGTGGCTTACAGTTTCTGTTGCTTGTGGCGGCGGCCCGTCGGTGTCGCGACAGCGGTCATGCAAGAGAGACCCGCCATCATGATGGTCGTCATGGGGGTGTCGGATCAGCACGTTTGTCGTCGTTGCCGTCGTGTTTTGCAGTAGTGCCACTAGCAAAGGCAGGAAAAGCATAAGAACAAGGAGCAGCGGTCACAGTCGGAGTAGGAGGAGAAGGACGAGTAGGAGGAGAGGGACGACGAGTTGGCAGAAGCAGGAGCAGCAGTAGTCGTAGTATAGCCGGTAGCAAATAGTAAGTAGAATGTAGTACAGGTAGTACGTAGTGACGTAGTGCCTAGTAAGTAGTAATCAGCAAGTAGTGGTAAGTAGTAGGTGGTAGGTGGTAGGTGGTAGGTGGTCGACCGCAGCTAGTAGATCTTAGGTCTTAGGTAGTAGCAAGTAGTAGTAGTAGTAGTAGTAGTAGGTGGTGGAAGTAGAAGCAGTAGTAGCAATGGAGGTAGAAGCAACAGTAGTAGCAGTAGCTGTAGCAATAGCAGTAGCAGTAGCAGTAGTACTCAGTAGGAGGACTAGGACTAGGACTCGGAGTAGTTGCAGTTGCAGTAGAAGCAGGGGCATCCCTAGAAGAAGAGCGGGGTACAAACCGAAGCCGTGCTAGTACAAAAGATGGTATGCCGAACATCCACATGTAGGCGGAAAGATCCAGGCAGATCGAAAGACAACCATCATGCGTGGCATCCATGATCCCACCAAGGAGGACATCATCAAAAAGGGCGATGCCAAAGCCCCGTACCATTGGAATTCTGGGTCGGGCGGAGTAGTGCAAGAGACATACCCTTGCGCATTCCGCAGTAGCGCCAGCATCTCCTCGCACTCTGTCGCTTGACCTGATCCGCTGTGACCTGCAAAGGTTCGCAATCCGTCAGCCTTCGTAGCCGCCAGCTTGGCCAAATATCCGCAGTGCAGAGCTCGGAATTCCTGCTGCAGTTTGATCGCGCTTCTGGAAGAAGTCGTTACCGCAGTCTTTGCAAGCAGCAGTACTTGGGGCGCCTGCATCATACCCCCAGTTACTAAAGTCATCATGTTTTGCCTCCGAGCGCGGCAGTAAGCACTTTGGGGGCGTCGTTGCATTCGGGATGTCTGCTGAGAGTTGTACGCTGAGAAGCGTGATAAGCATGCAGGAGCGGAAAATTGGCCGAACGCAGAACCACTGAAACCTAATTGGAGGCTCCCATCTCATTGTCCTAAGACGTCATACTCACGCAATGTGCTCCGGGGCTCCCAGACCTAATTCTGGTACGGCTTTTGTGACCCGAGAACGCGGTGTTACTTGCGCACCTGTAGACGGGGTTTGGGGGGTGCAGCTACTGTTTTTGTTGCTTTGCTTTCAGATTTCAGAGTATGTTCGGTATATGGGCAAGCGCTTGTCGGTAATGACTGAGTTGACCTCACCCTAACCGATGCGTTCAACGGTTTCACCATTTCAACGTGTGACAATACCAGGTTTTACGGCTGCAAGCGAAAACTGAAGGATTCTCGTAATGATGTTTGATCACGAGCTCTCTGAATACGGAGCACAGTGATCTGGCCGCTTGCCGGTTTTCTCTGCAGACTATTTCAGGCCTCGTGGTACACGCTCAGAGGAACACTGGAGGCCGGGCTGTATTTTCAGGCATTTCGACAAGACTTCTTGTGTTGATGCTGCTTCTCCAGACAGCAAGCACGTCAGACACCGACATCGGTGATATCCATACCGTTTGCAAGCACATAACATGCAACCAGCCGCCCACAGCTGAGGCCAGTGCAGCCACCACCGCCCATGGCCATGCCCCACCCTTCGGTGAGATCGTCGCCCGGGGCCAGGTGCGACGTGATGCCCAGCATGCCTCTCTTGTTATCACCTGCAGTTTCAGCTTCCTTTAATGTCTCCGTGACTGTGCGCTTTGTGTTGCCTTTTGACATCCATCTTCTTTCTCCTGTAGGCCACTACGACGACGACTACTATCACTACTCATGAGATTACTACCCCTACTGCTGCCAACGCCACGCTGCTACGGCTACTGCAGCTCCTGCTACTAGCACTTACTACTACTACTACTACTACTACTACTACTACTACCCTCCTTCCTTCCCATCGCGACGAAACATCCGAGGTTCGCCTCGCGTGCCAGCGATCAAGCTATGTAGCCCGGCTGCCATCGGCAGCGATGTGTTTTACATCCTCGTAAAGGATGACGATAACTTGAGCATGCCTGCACCGTCCCGATAGGACCAAGCATGCAGGAGACCTGGACGGAAGTCCTCAGATCGCATGCCCCACACTGTACCTGTACAAGAAGAGGACATGAAATGAAATGGTTGGTACACGAAATTCGAAAAGATCATCATGCTGCTGCTACTACTGATGCTTCTCCTTCTCCCTCTCCCTTCCTTCTGCTACTACGACGACGACCACTACTACCACTACTCCTAATCCTTGATGTCTTATATTTCTACTCCGACTGCCACTCCCACTCCCACTCCCACCCCCACTCCTGCTCCTGCTCCCGCTCCCGTTGCTGCTACTGCTGCTTCTAGTGCTACTGCTACTGCTACTGCTACTGCTACTGCTGCTGCTACTGCTACTGCTACTGCTACTGCTACTGCTACTGCTGCTACTATTACTATTAGTTGGACCGGGGCGTTTTGTTGGCTTTGGGGGACAGGTCGATTCTGTATGCCTCGTGATATTGGCAGCCCCGCAGTGCTGACACAGTCGTGCCAAGTGGGTGACAAAAACTGCTACTGCTACTACTCCCTCCTGCTACCGCTACTGCTGCCACGGCTCCCCCCACCGTCATGGCTACCGCCACCGCTCTCTCCTAGCGCCACTACAACATGTTGATGTCTATTAGCGTAGTCGTGATGGTGGTCAAGAAACGGGAAGGAGGAGTCTGCAAAGCTGCCGGCGCATGATTTTCAGCATTCACACCGAGTTACTTCAAGAAGCTGATCTGTGTCAGCCCCCATCTCACCTGAGTCCATGCCAGTGTAGCCCTGTCGAGGCCGTGGCCGCCAGCCCGGCAGCAGGCCTCAAACTCTTACCGACTTCGTTATAGGCTTCCGGGTCTGGACCTATCGGGAAAGCAAGATAGTTGAAAGCACTGTCACATCACTGCAGTTTTTATGATTCCGCACTGCAGGCCCATCGATCAAGGCCGGTGTCTCAGGATGGTCTCTACAGAGTTCCCGGAGTTAAATGAATTGTGAGGCAAAACAGGCTGCCTTCCCAGAGAGTTATGGGCTACTTACTGTACACGGTAATTAGTTGGGTAGCACATGTTGGATTCGCGAACCCGCCGCTGTCAGCTGATCATGTGACCCCCATGTTTGCCAACTTGTCTCCATGGTGAACCAGAATGTCGAGGGCAGTGGTGGGAATTCACGTGGCTCTCTACTGCTTGGCGGCGGCGCATGGCTCAGCAGAAGGGACCATTCGCGGCGCTTCCCATGCCAGATTCCTTGATGTTCAGTACTTCAATCGGACAGATGTGGACAGCCTCCTGGCACGGCAGATGACCCATGATCCGAAGACCACCCCGCGACTTCGGCACCTTCGTGTCGACTTGGAGCCGATTTTCCGGACGCTCGCCAAGACGCCGAATGGTGGCCTCAGCCACCAAGCAGCCAAATATGCACTCTTCCGATTCTTCCTCCACGAGCGTAGCTGGCTGGTCAAGGGCCTCGAACCCGAAGGCCGATTCTAGAGCGCCTGCTGCGATCTTCAATCCTCAATCCATAAAACAGTTGCAAAGGCCGAGAAGTCTTGGACCCTTCAATGTCGCATCTCTGGACTCTAGATGTCTAGCCAGATGTCTTGCAAACGTCTACTAGTCTACGCTGTCTGTGACTTGGAGGCATTTGGCAGACACAGCCGGAGCGGCTCCGCAAAGAGCCTCGGTCCAAACCAAACCGTAAAGTTGGAGCGCTGCACAAGGTTTAGGACCCACGCGCTATGTGAAGGTCAGGTTCGGTCTCTCACGCAGGGATGCGCGTAGCTGCGCGCAGGTTTGGGAGAGTTGGGTTCCGTCGTACCTGCAGCAGCGCTTCGAAGAGGCCAAGCAGAGCGAAGGCCCAGTCGAAAAAAAAGTCCGGCGAAACTCATCCCTTGACTTCTTCCTCCCGAGGTGCATCCTTGGACGATTTGGTTGAGATGACCGCCGTCATTGAAGATCTTGTGCAACAGGCAGGAGGTTCTCGTTACTGTGGATGTGTGAGTGTTGGGAAGGTTGCTTAACCCCTTTTTATCGCCCCATTTGGGAAACCTCCGAGGACGCCTTTGTAGTTGTAGCTTGGCTTCCAGCTGCAGTTGCCAAAGGCGGAGTCGCTTTGGTTAACACTTCAGCTTCGGCTCAGGCAAATTTGATTCAATGGTGTCGCTGTTGAGAGAAGCACCGAGTGTATCTAGGATGTTCCATTCAAGGGTTAGGTTGGATGGACGTCTCTTGCTGAATTCAGAGGAGTCCCGGAAGCAGATGGCAAAGGTCTTTGAGTCGCTGGACCTTCCGCTGACACTGGTCCAGGAAGATAAGCCAAACCCGTGTTTCTCTTGCATCAAACATAGACTAATCAAGTGGATGGGGCATGAAGTACGTACCTGAGCCGGTGCAGCAAGGAATGGTCCGCTGAGTCGCGCAGATGCCGATATGGCAGTCGCCCAGCACTCAGCTCTGCTGAGCTTGTGCGACCCGTGCAGAAGCAGTTCAATAAGTTTTGAAGAGACTGAGGACATGTACCTGCTAGTGGTTTTGACCGCACAGAACCTCACCCTGGCAGAGCCGGCCAAGAATCGCAAGCGCGTAAGCAGACTGCATCGCAGAGTGGAGCACGGCGAGGCCCTGAGGTGGCTACGGCATTTGGAAGACAGGCACGGAATTTCCAAACTGGCTTGCCGATTCGTCTCCCGTGCCAACAGGGATGAAGTAGCTAGCAGGTTGTGCGACTGCTGTCGGACTCGATCCCAGCCCGGCCAAAAGCTATTCCCGAGGGACGCCTGAAACCTGCGCAGGATTCTGGTGGAACAGGGCAAGGTCTATGACTTCTCGTCAATCAGCAAAGTTGCAGAGGCTTTTGGGCTGGAGTTCCCGAGCTTCAACGACAAGGAGAGCCTTCGTCATCGTACCGATCACGATATCAGTATGAGATAGTATGAGGATAAACTAGTCGAGCACCCTTGTGACATGATCCTGCGCACCCTTCAACCCCTTCTGCTTTGCAGGAATGCTCCGATCTCAAGGCATCGCCCGGGAAGACTCCGTAGATCTCCGTAGCTCCGGGTCAAAGTAGGCATACGTCCCAGAACAGCCGTTTTGTGGGAATGGCTTTTGGGGCATGAAGCCTCGCTGTGGCACACAGGGATCCCGCAGCGTGCATGTGTTCGCAGTCGGCCAATGTATTTCGTATCGGTCCTAGGTCCGAAGTCTCTCTGGACGTCGAACCGTTATTCGTATCAAGATGTATCAAGAGTAGTGTGATGTTGTTTGCAGTGTCCACTCTGTCGTTCACAAGTGTATCGAGGCAAGGCTCGTGTCCATGGAGGGAGGAAGCCGCAAGCCCGGAAGCTGGGCATCGAAGTGTCTCACAGATATGACTGCAGTCATAGATGTGTGCAGTCTATCTCTGTGTGCGTCTCTCTCTCTCTCTCTCTCTCTATAGATATATATATATACCCATGCATACGTACTTACATATATCTCTCTCTCTCTCTATATATATAAATGCACATCTATGTATACATGTGCATGCTTGTATAGTTTAGTATACAAAGATAATTATAGATATAGGTTGCCAGCAATGCACAAATTCCGAAACCCTCCGAAGCCTGAAATGCGGAAACCGCTGTCCCCCAAGTCCGGGCATTTACAAAGTTGCCCAAATGTTGGAGTCTTCATGCCTGACGATGAGGTTTCCGCATTACAGGCCGCAGGAGTTGTGCAGATTGTTGATCCCCACCGATGTTTTTCAATAGACAAGTCTTCTTACTTGCGCGATCCACACCTTCAAGCAAGAATGCTGACATGGATAAATGGGGACGGGGGTGCAAACTGTATGGTGACTCCAGCGTATAGGGGATTCTGCTCGGGATCAGTGCATGTTGCACTCGCATCGGATTTTCAGCATTGCATTTAGTAATAGCCACGGCCTACTTACATACAGCCCACATATGCCCACAGGCCAATTGCCACACTTCCACGCAAGCAGACGCATGTTTTAAAATGTCATGCCTTCTGCCCGCTGTTCGGTGGTGGCGACAACTAGTCCTACTACTGTTTCTTTGCTTCCATGATGCGAAGACGGGGTTCCGCTTGGCCGCTTGACCCGAGGCCGCATACCCTTGACAGACTTCTATGGGAGCATCGCGTACCGGCACTGGAATTTCTCCGAGAGCCCAGACTACCTGAGCAATCCAGCGGCATCGAGTGCTTTTGCTGTGGTTCTGAATGCACGCACCGTGGTGGGGAGCTTCTAGATGTTACTAGCAGGATGGCGTACCAATCTCCTGCTGCCTTGGAAGGAGACCTGGGGTCCTGGACGAGTCCGATCCCCACCGGCCACATGTCATCTTGGCCAACTACATCACAAGCGCTGGCCCAAGATGAAATATTTGTGCCAGCGAGCTGCTCCAGAGCTTCGCAGCCGAGGCTACAACAACTGCATGCGAACGGATGGTTTGTACGCGATTTGCTGCCGCAGCGTCTGCGGAGACATGATGAGTGCCATCGAGCAGCAGGCACTTGCTGACTCTTGTTGTGCGCAGGGTCTAGCTTGTCATGTCGTGTAGTGACTGTACAGCTCTACAGACAAGCTACAGCACCTTGTAGTTGGCATCCGTCCTCAACCTTTTGCGAAGCCCTTCAGCACTCAATTCAATCTTCTGCAAGCCTAGACTGGCGCAAACGCTACAAGTAGCTCACCATACGTCGTCTGCACAGTGCGATGATGCCACCGTAGGTTTCGCAAATACTATGCACGAATCCTAACCACATCTACTTTGCAGCCATTCTGGCTGAAGAACTTCTGGCTCTCAGAAGCTCCCTGTAGTCTGCGCTGTATGTGCGATTGGCCCGAAAGTCCGGAAAAGATGGGTTGGGATTTTGTGGGCTTCGAGGGTGTCGAGGCCATGGATGCGAAGCCGACGTCGGGTCAACCCATGGACTTCCTTCGGTGGCTGAATGCACGGAGGAAGTGCAACCTAGAGTTGGTCGACGGCACGGTTCTCAAGGGCTACTCCTTCGGTGCTCCGGTCTCTGTGTCCGGTGAAGTTGTCTTCAACACAGGGATGGTGGCATACCCGGAGTCCTTGACGGATCCGTCCTACGCCGGACAGATCCTGGTCATCACGTATCCGCTGGTTGGGAACTACGGCGTGCCCTCTGATGACAAGGATGAGTTTGGACTTCCCAAGTGGTTCGAAAGTCACAAGATCCATCTGAAGGGAGTCGTGATTTCCGACTACTCCTACGAACCTTCGCACTACAGCTGCGTAAGGACGTTGGGACAGTGGCTCGAGTCGCAAGGAGTCCCAGGCATCTATGCTGTGGACACTCGACTCGTGACCAAGCAGATTCGAGAGATTGGTTCCATGTTGGGAAAGCTCATCGTGCAGGGAAGCACGCCGAGTTCCCATCTTCCTGTGGACGATCCAAACAAAAGGAATCTTGTGGCAGAGGTGTCAAGAACACAAAAAGAAGTCTTTGCGCCTTCGCAGCCAAATCCTCGTTTGAACCGAGATGTGCATGTCCTGGCCGTGGATTGTGGTATGAAGAACAACATCATCCGCTGCCTGGTCAAGCTCGGGCTTCGAGTCACTGTGGTGCCATGGGATTACGATTTCACACAGGACAGCTTCGATGGCCTCTTCCTAAGCAACGGACCAGGAGATCCCACCCAATGTGCCAAAACCGTGGAGCATGTGAAGACCATCATGAGGGAGCGGCCAAAGACACCCATCTTCGGAATCTGCCTCGGGAATCTTATCCTCCGTGATTTAGTTTATGATTTCATTTGTGGATTTGATGGGGGGTTCTCTGGTTCTATAGGGTCCTGGAGTAGGCAGGGGTGAAGCAAAGCTAAGGAATCAGATTCTGGCCTTGGCCGCGGGAGCATCCACCTACAAGATGAAGTTCGGGAACCGCGGAATGAACCAGCCAGTCGTGGATCTGCGCACACAGAAGTGCTACATCACAGCCCAGAATCATGGGTATGCCGTTGACAGCTCCAGCTTGCCAGAGAACTGGGTGCCGCTGATGATGAACGCCAACGACGGCACAAACGAAGGCATCATCCACTCCTCCAGGCCATGGTTCTCGGTGCAGTTCCATCCGGAGGCATGCGGTGGGCCTACCGACACTGACTTTCTGTTTGACTACTTCCTGCAGTTCATTGCTGAGCCTACCGCTTCCCCTGTAACCACGATGCCGTACTCCATTCCGACGGTCTACAGGAAGGTGCTGGTGTTGGGATCTGGTGGCCTCACCATCGGTCAGGCAGGTGAGTTTGACTACTCTGGCAGCCAGGCCATCAAAGCCTTGAAAGAGGCCGGTATCATGTCCATCCTCATCAACCCGAACATCGCTACAGTTCAAACATCAGCTGGCATGGCAGACAGGGTTTACTTTCTTCCTGTAACGCCTGACTTCGTCATCAAAGTGATCGAGCGTGAGAAGCCAGACGGGATTTTTGCAGCATTTGGGGGTCAAACGGCTCTCAACTGTGCGGTGAAGCTGCACGAGCGGGGGGTCTTTGAGAAGTACAATGTCAAGGTACTGGGCACCCAGATTGAGGCAATCATGAAGACCGAGGACCGTGATCTGTTCAGCAAGGTGGTGGAAGCCTGCGGCGAAAAGATCGCCGAGAGTGCCTGCTGCGATTGTGTGGCAGATGCTGTGGAGGCGGCTACACAGATCGGCTACCCGGTGTTGGTCCGAGCAGCCTATGCTCTGGGTGGTCTTGGCAGTGGCTTTGCCGACAACGAGGAAGAGCTGCGGAGGTTGGTCAATGTGGCCTTGGTCAACAGCCCACAGGTGATCATCGACAAGTCTCTCAAGGGCTGGAAGGAGCTTGAATATGAGGTCGTGCGGGACAAGAACGACAATTGCATCACGGTTTGTAACATGGAGAACTTTGACCCCATGGGCGTCCACACCGGCGAGTCCATAGTCATTGCACCCTCCCAAACGCTGACCAATGCAGAGTATTATCGTCTTCGCCAGTGCGCGTTGAAGGTTATTCGGCACCTTGGAATTGTCGGGGAGTGCAACATTCAGTATGCCGTAGACACAAAGACGTCCGAGTTCCGCATCATTGAGGTCAATGCCCGGCTGTCTCGAAGTAGTGCTCTTGCATCCAAAGCGACTGGCTATCCGCTGGCTTATGTCGCTGCGAAGCTGGCGCTGGGCCACGACCTAGTCCAGCTGAGGAACAGCGTCACCAAGTGTACGACTGCATGCTTCGAGCCCTCCCTCGACTACTGTGTGGCAAAGGTACCGCGCTGGGACCTGCAGAAGTTCTCCACCGTCGATGCCCGCATTGGTTCTGCTATGCAGAGCGTAGGAGAGGTCATGGCCATCG
Organism: Symbiodinium necroappetens; assembly: GCA_905231915.1. Lineage (NCBI taxonomy): Eukaryota > Dinophyceae > Suessiales > Symbiodiniaceae > Symbiodinium > Symbiodinium necroappetens. The sequence goes on from CAJNJA010093029.1 coordinate 38,865, forward strand.
GGCGCACATTCGAGGAGACCATCCAGAAAGCATTGCGCATGGTGGATGATGCAAGCCTGGGATTTGACCCTATTCGTTACGAGTTGGAGCTCGGCCGCCGTGGCTTAGCCACCTCGGGTCCAAACTTTGATGCGGAGCTCAAGAAGGAACTGGCCAACCCGACTCCGGTGCGAATGTGGGCCATTGCCAAAGCCTTCGAGCATGGGATGAATGTGGAAGAGGTTCACACGTTGACCAACATTGATCGCTGGTTCCTGTCGAAGCTGCACGGCCTGCACATGCTCAAGGGTACGATGAAGTCATTGGACTTTTATGCATTGCGGCAGAATCCAGTGCTCCTGAAGGAGGCGAAGACCCGCGGTTTCTCCGACAAGCAGATCGCTGCGATCATTTCTGCGCCAGAGAAAATCATTGACAGCGAGATCTCTCCGCACCTGTTGCCCTCTGATCACGGCTCTCAGCGCTACTCTGGAGGCCCTGTGTCTGAAGCTCATGTCCGGCACCTGCGCAAGAAGTTGGGCATCGTCCCTACCGTCAAACAAATCGACACGTTGGCGGCAGAGTTCCCTGCCACTACCAACTACCTCTATGTGACCTATAGTGGAGATGAGCACGACCTGCAGCTTGCGGGGAGTACGAAGCAGTGCTCCGATCTACCAGGAACCGAGCTGATTTCGGGCTACGCGATTCCAGAACCACTTGCACTCAATTTCCAGAGCTCTTCTGATGTAATGCAGCAGAGCAGCAAGGCAAACAAGGATGTTGATGCTGACTCCAGAATCGTCGTGCTGGGTTGTGGGCCTTACAGGATCGGCAGCAGTGTTGAGTTCGACTGGTGCAGCGTAAACTGCATTCGCACTCTTCGATCGCTGGGTCATACGGCCATTGTTATCAACTGCAACCCCGAGACTGTTTCGACAGACTTCGATGAGTCAGATCGACTCTACTTCGAAGAGCTTAGTCACGAGCGTGTTATGGACATCGCTGAGCTGGAAGACCCCCGAGGCGTGGTGATTTCTGTCGGTGGTCAGACCCCGAACAACTTGGCTTTGGGATTGCACAAATGTGGAATCCGCATTCTTGGCACATCTGTTGAGGCCATCGATGCTTGCGAGGATCGCAACAAGTTCAGCCAGCTTTGCGACTCCCTGCGCATTGATCAGCCAGAGTGGTCCCAGTTTGCAACATTGCAGGAAGCCCGTCAATTCTGCAAGGCGGCAGGCTACCCGGTTCTGGTGCGCCCTTCGTATGTCCTCTCCGGTGCTGCTATGCGTGTGGTCACCAACGACGGAGACCTGGACTTGTTCCTGAAGACAGCTGCCGTGGTAAGCCGAGACCACCCGGTTGTGATCTCGAAGTACATCACTGGGGCGAAGGAGGTCGAGATGGATGGGGTTGGCAAGTCCGGAGACCTTGTGAACTATGCCATTGCAGAGCATGTGGAGAATGCCGGGGTCCACAGTGGAGATGCCACGCTGCTCCTTCCGGCCCAGCGCCTCTTCGTTGAGACCCATCGAAAGGTCAAGAGCATCTCGCAGAAGCTCTGCCGTGCTCTGAAGATTTCGGGGCCTTTCAACATCCAGTTCATTTGCAAAGACAACGAAGTGAAGGTGATCGAGTGCAACCTTCGGGCATCGAGATCCATGCCTTTCATTTCCAAGACCTACAATGTGAATTTCATCGAGCTGGCGACCCGCATCATGACAGGGATGCCTGTGCATCCTGCAATTATCCAGCCGATGGACATTGACTTTGTAGCATGCAAGGTTCCGATGTTCTCCTTCGGCCGCCTGAAAAATTCTGATCCCCGACTCGGTGTCGAGATGTCTTCCACCGGCGAGGTGGCATGCTTCGGGGTCAATGCCTACGAGGCATTCTTGAAGGGCATGATGGCAGCGAACTTCAAGCTGCCGACAAAGAACATTCTAGTTTCCATCGGTCCTGCTGCTGCAAAAGCCGAGTTCCTGGCAACTGGTGCTGCGAAGCAGCTTCAGGACATGGGCTTCACTCTCTTTGCCACGAAGAACACGCACGAGTACCTGACGAACACCGGCGGACTTTCTTGCAGCCTGGTCTACAAGCCCCTGATCAAAAGAGAGCCGAACGTGCTAACGATGCTGCAGACGGGCAAGATCGATTTGGTTATCGATGTCCCGGACTCCATGGACTCCGACGCCCTCACAGATGGTTTCAAAATTCGACGGGGTGCCATCGAAGCAGCTGTGTCGCTCATCACTGACATCAAGACTGCAATCTTCACCTGCTCCGCCTTGCACCGGAAGTGGGTCCGAGAAAGCAGTGGCAAGCCCTTCTGGGATGTGTGTTCCTGGCAAGAGTATGTAGAAATTGTGGAGAGGCTCAGCTAAGTCATCTAGCCTCCGCTTTGGATCTTCATTGTGCCATCATGTGCTCATGCACAGGTCTTGTACAAAGAACTTAAGCCGTGCGCTTCTTAGCTGCTCCCGTGCGAAGCTCGCCTAAGCCAGCTAGCAGAGCTAGCAGGGGGAGGGAGCTGGGGTGACTGGGGTGCAAACCCCGAGATTTATCTGGCAGGGAATCTTGGAGAGATTCGAAGACTGCCGGACCTAGTCGACTTTTGTTACTCTTGTTCTCTCGTTTCTGAGCTTCCGCCAACCATGCACATTGCTCTATGTGCTTGTCCACTTCAATAGCACATCACATTCGCTACTGCTGGGCGGAAACATGCAGAAGGGGAAATTAGCATGGGCCAACATGGCCAGACAGACCACCAATCGCACCTGCAAAAAGTACTGCACTTGTAGTTCTTCCCGCTGCGGAAGGTCCTGCAAGTTGCCAGCCCGAGACTACGGCACAGGGTCGGTGATCTTCCTTCAAATGAGCTGCACTTGCTCTCCTGGCATTCGTCGTTGGCGTTGTAGCTGTCTTGAACCTGGGACATGTGCATGCACCCTGCAGCCACAATGCAAGATGGTCAAAAGTTTCAAAGCCTGCCAGAATTCAAGCAGGTGGCGGGCCCGGCAGCCAGTGCTGCTCAGCTGGCGCAGATCGTCGCTGGTCTCAGGGATGTCAAAGGCCGGAACACGAGGGATCGGGGAACAAGTCTGTGTGCAGACGTGATATACCGCTACCTAGCAGGAGCTTCGACAAAGGCCGGCAACGAGCGTTGTGCAAAAATGGGCTCAGTAAATGCGATCCTGAGGACAAGACTGATTGATTTTCCATGCACGCATGGTCGCATGAACTAGGGCGTGTCTCGACGTTATCTGCTAGATGAGAGTGCGCTTGACAGCTGGAAGCACACAGCGCTTCAGTGGAAGGCGGAACGGTCGTCCTTCTTGTGATGTAATCAACACTCACTGACGTCGACGCTGTTCCTGCGGTGGATGGATTCCTACATGTCGCAAGTCGGAAGACAGGATCGCCAAGCTTCCGAACCGGGTGGGTATGTAGGACCCAGAAGGCTCCCGAAAGCCCACCCCGGCTCAGGAAGCTCAGGAACAGCTGGCACCATACTGTATCATGGTAGCTTCTTTTCCAACTTGGGGCCCGGCCTGCGATCGAGACGTCTCTGTCATATTCCGGCATCAGGCCTCGACCCCAAGCTGCAGAAGCGCCTCTACAGCATCGCAGCTCAAAGCGGAGGCTTCGTTCCTCTCCACGGTCGCCTCTTTGCCCAGCACCTCAAGCAACAGATATATGTTCATGGGTGTGAAAGGGCGTTCTCATTCCGGTTCATGGCTTGGGAGGGTTGGGTTTGGGTTTCTGCGCGCTGAGAGGTGAAATTTCGGCTTCTTCAAAAGGTTAGACGGTTAGCCCAAACCTGGAGCGCACGCTCCAGCTACCGGATTATCGCTCAGACAGCCGGAAGTCATTCTGGGTGCGGTGACGGTGTGGTGTTTTTTTGCCTTTGTTGGTTTGCCTTTGCTTGTCCGTCGGCCGTCGATTTCCAGTCCATCTTAGATTCTAAGAGTTTGCTGTTTGCCCGGGTTCAATCTAGCGACAGACTATTATCGAAGCCTTCATGTAAACAACGGAGACCATCGATGACTTTACAGGCCTGACCCTGAAGAACATCCTCAGGCTGGATAGCGAAGTGAGACTCTTGCTACTTAGTGGTACAAGCCCACACTATTCTCAAAGGCTGTGGCGGGCAAGGAAGTGCTCGCAGAAAGCCTATTCTTCCCTACTCAGGTTTTTGCATCACGCATTTCCTCGTGATTGCCCCTATCCCCATGAGGCCTGTGCTGCGTTAGTTAAAAGAGTTGGAGCTGCTCCTTGAAGCTGCATTTGCTACTCGTAGGTGTGACCGGGTGGTCTTAAGTCTTGCTTGCACATGACTCATCCTGACCAGGCAGGCACTACGAATCCGCAAACTCCTGATGACTGGATGAGAACGAACGGGCGAAGCACCACCGTCTCGCGGGAGCAGCTCGAGCAGCTGGCACGGGAACCCTGGCTTCCATGATGGAATCCCGCGCTTCCAATGAATCCTTCGGATGCTACCGCTGTAAAGCCGATACCATGAGTAATTCACGGGCCTGCACTCCTGTAAGTGCCGCAAGGAAACATGTCCTGCAGACGTCCATCACGGCAATGCTCCTTCGTATTGCCAGTCGGAGGATGCAGACTTGCCTTGGAGCAACAGCGAGGATAGGGAGCACTTGCTCAACATGTCGAGATATGGCCGCTCTTTGCACCAAGACTCCGGGTTGGCTGTGCGTCATGATTCTGATGAGGCGAGCTCTTCAGCATTCTTCAGCTTTGTGCTGCGAACCTAAGGTCCGCCCCCAAAGTTTGCAGAGTCTCCCCCGGAGCTTGGCTTCAAGGACCGGCTATCACAGTGCTGCTCACACATGCTCACACCGAGTATTTAGCGCCGTCTCATGAGAGATCGCTTAAGATGACTCTTGCTTATGGGTGGCTGGATAGTTAGTCGGGATTCCTCGTGTAGCGCGAGTCTCTTACACGCGGACCCTGAAGGTCAATTCCGGCATCGTGCCACCTTCGAAGTTGCTCGCTTGGTTGGTAACTTTGCCAGCCTTTGTCGCTGTGGCTTATACACTGGGCGTACTGCGGCTCGGCCAAAGCAGGCAACGAATGAAGACTTTTGAAGATTTCAACTTTAGACCAGGCCGCCCCGATCCCTGAAAGATCGACAACAACAGCCAATTGCGACTCAAGCTTTCTTTTGTGTCATGAAGGCTTGGTAAAACGTTGCTGCGGCGGCGCTACCCTGCTGTGGTTCCAGCCTGCCACTTAGCCAGGGCTAGCGGAGCTTTCCCGCAACCTTGGAGCGGAAGCGGCGAAGTCACATGCGCTCCTTGAGCTGCGAGTCTTCCGGCATGGCCAACTTAACATCGCTTTGTCGAGGCCGTGGCTTTCCTTTGGATGGCCATGGTGCATCTCGGTTGCATAGTGCTTAGACCAGTTCATGTAAAAGATTCGTGTAATCAGTGCAGACTAGTGACTACTCGCGGCCACGAGAATACAGTACCAGTTCCGTAAGCAGCTAGGTCCGCCATTGCGCAGGACTCATGCAAAGCCTTACATGCTGAAAAAGCTGTCAGTATCAACTAAGGTGCGTGTCCCTTGACCTGCTTGACGTGCGAGCGGCTTTCGGTGCGGGCATGATCTTCTTGATTTGGAGGCCTGCAAAGCACAGCACAAAAAGCGGAACGGGTCGGCAGAGCTTGACAGTATGCAGCTTCCCACATGCCTTTGATCACAAGTCTCCCACGTACCCGCTGTAAACTTGAGTGCTTCGAGAAGGGCAGCAGATCGTTAGACGGTAGGAAGGGTATCAGCCCGGCAGACAACCGATCCGAGACTGCCCCCCTGCGCATCACGGCGCAGCCTTTGCACTAGCCAGGATCCTGGTCTCGCGGTTCCTGGAGTGCCCGGCCGGAAGCAAATTTGCAGACATGGTGGTTTGACACCGGAGGTGCTTGAAGAATACCGAGCTTTGGTGGCTAGGCAACTCATGACCTAAAGTGCTTTGGGTCGGATTTTTAGGGGCGAGGCTGCTGCCAGGTTGACACTTCGAGGCTGTGAGCCTGATTTTTTCGCCCTGAACTCCCGGGCTCAGTGTGAACCACTTGAGAAGTGTATGCTTCAATTCATCCTTAGCTCCAATCCTGCAAGTCTTCTGGATCTTCCTGGCCTTCGCCGGTGACTTTGCTGCCTCCTGCTGTAAAGTGTGTCGGTTCAGCCACAGAGAATCCAAAATGGTCCGGAAACCAGCGGAAAAGGGGCGCGAAGTCGAGCCTTGCAGAGCTGATAGGGGCGGAATCAGACTTGGTTCCGAGGGGTTGGTGTCTGCGACGTTCTGTGACTCTTTCTTTGTTTTTTCTAAGCGAGCCATAAGAAGAGTTCCAAAAATGTCGTAGAGCTCTCAGGTCGCCGATGAGGCACTCCGTGGTGGACCAGGCCACCCACTGTGCAGTAGCTGATGCAGCCAGTGCCAACGAAGCATGATGAACGTCTACATCGTTGACATGATATAGGGCCGGCGAAGGCCAGTTGAAGCTGCTTTGTGAGTTGTGCACGACTTCTGTCCTTGCCAAGGCGCTGGTACGGCATCGGCGCCTGGCAGAAGAGCTAGATGCTGATGCGAGGCCGAGGGAGGGTGTGTCAGGACGACCTGTGCGGCTCGACAGATCGGCAGGCGACGGTTGGAGACAGTGGATCCATCTCGAGTTCGGTGCTCAGTTTGGCAAGGGCTGCGCCCACGCGGGATCTGTTTTGGCGACCTCACGCCCCTAAAATCCCTGGTCCGAGAGAATTCCTAAACCCAGAGAACATAGCCCGGGAATCTCACGGTAATGTCTTTGGTTTAGGCGTGTTTAAACACTAGCAAAAGAAGACATGATATGGATGTCTGAACAAATGGTGTAAATACTTGTTTATAGTCCCATGAAATATTACTAGACTTGGTCGCCCAACACCCTTTGCTAACCATTAAAGGCCTTAAATTATTATGGCAACGAGGGGAGTATGGTTGCTTGCTGTGACGGTTACGGTCTTGCTGCACACTCAGCTGCAAATGCCAACACGAAGACCCTAAACTCCATTTGAGGTATGGAAAAAACCGCTTAAGGCAGCAGTACTAGGAAAAGCAACGCCGCAGACTGATGTACGTGTTTAGTAATGATCATGAGGAGTCTTACGTCATGGAAGCAGAAACGGTACTACTTATAGTAGCAGCTGTAGTGTAGTACTAATTATTATTTCAAGGCCTGGTTGCCTTTAGTAAGCGATGACCCTCTTGTTTGCAACGCTGTGCGACAACTACCGCCACTCCTGTGTTGCCAACCCCGGCAACGACGATCGGTCGAGCTGCAGTCAACCTGGCAGCTCCGATGTTGCCGAATGGAGCAGGGGACACCATGTCGATTGTTGTGCAAGTTCGGCTGCTGAGTGGCAAGACCGTTACCGTGCAAGCTCACTTTGATGAAGATGTTGGCACACTTTGCCGCCGGGCACAGACCGCCCTCGGAGTCGGAAGAGGGCGGCTGGTGGACTCGTTCGGGATTCTTCTTAATGCCCATGTAGCGGTGTGCAGGATCAACTGAAGACTGTGCAGCAAATGCAAGCCACAAGGATGGCTTTTGCTGCCATTCTGAGATCCGTGCTGACATGGGGTGATGCTGACTCTGGTGGTGACATTGGTGCTGTCAGGTCAGACTGAGGAATGTGCAACGGATCCAAGCCTCTTCCCAAGCTGTTGCTGCCATTCTGTGCGATGGAAGCATGGTGACTTCGGGGAGTCCGGACCATCGTGGTGACATTAGCGCTGCTGAAGGATCAGCTGAAGAATGTGCAGCAGATCCAAGCCACCAGAAGGGGTGCTTCTGCTGCCCTTCGTGACGATGGACGCATCGTCCCCTGGAGCAGCCCGAAACCCTGAAACGAGGAATCCGTGCCTGCTTGAGCGAGTCTCGCCTTCGGAGTCCGAGTTTGTCACGCTACGCTTAGGTGTTGGGTTGAAGCGGGCTGCAAGCTCCTTTTTCAAGCTGTTCAGGGTTGTTGATAGCGCGCCGCACTGGGACGCAATCGCCACTGCTCGGTGGGCTGATGGCCTCAAGCGATGCAGAAACGGCGAATCTGGAATCGAATACTGGCGCTGAGGAGTTGGTCATTGCGTCAAAGAGTATCAGCAGGTCCACGCTCTGCGAAGCTGCGGTATAAAAGGAGCACGAAATCTCGACATTCTGCTTGCTTGTGAGTCCTGACCGTCCTATGGCTGAGGCGGTTGAGATCATCGAGGAGGTCGCGAAGCGAACAGATGCTAGCGGCTCAAGTGCTGCTTGTTATTCTTCGAAGGCGCTTTGCTGTTGCTGGAATCTCTCTAAGGTCCGTAACCCGTCTGCCTTTGTCATGAGGGCGATATCAGCCCCATCCTCAGCTACTTCTAATGTTATTCCTACTCCTTTCAGATGTCGTCGCAGACGTCGTGCAGAAATTCTTTGGAATGCTGCAGCCCTGAGCGTAAGACTTGTGCAAGCAGTCTGCAAGGATCATCCTCAGCAGCGGGGCGACATACATCTGGATCATCCCCAACAGAGGGGCGACGTGCACGATGAGCTGGACTTCTGAAAGCTCAAGATACATGTACTTGTAACGACACTAAGGCTGCAGATGAAGATCCAGTTTGGAGGTCTTTTACCCTTGGCCCTGGCACCAGGAGCTTCTGCTCGCCCGGTACCCCCAAGTCAGTGCTGGCTTGGATGAGGCCATCAGAATTAGATTTAGGGTTTAGGGCTAAGCGTCTCCAT
>CAJNJA010093030.1:222-19562 GCA_905231915.1 Symbiodinium necroappetens
AAAGAAACCTCAACCCTAAACCCGAATCCAAACCCGGACACCCTGAAACCCCAGACCCCACATCCGAAACCGAAACCTAAGCTCACTGGCAAAATGCCCTCTCTGCTGCCTCGAGCAGCTCTGTTGCTGCCCGCGGGCCCAACTGACGAACCTGCAGTTTGTCTTCCGGTCTCAAGGAGATTGTTGAAAGGGTTCTAGAAGTGGTCTACACGGGTGGAAGGGCTTAAGGCCTGCGCATTAGGTTGGGGCCTATACTACAGATATGTGAAAACACCTCAGATAGCGTTAATTACAATACGCAGGCCTCCGGGGCCTCTGCAGTCACGCCCAGTGAGGGCATTTCGGTTTGTGGTTGAGGGCCTTTACATATGATTCTGGCAGCATCGGCGTTTGCAATACCCACAACCCACAACCCTAAACCCCAAACCCAACCTAAGACAACACGGCCTACAAAGCTCATGCATTTCGAGTGACTTGACACAGAAGCCTGAAGCCCGAAAAGAATCCAACACAATAAACTTCTGAAGACACCCCAAGACGAGTTGTGGGATCTAAGAACTCAATCAATGAGTGCCCTTTCGAGGGTTCTGGGGGGAGAGCAGTTTGGGTTGCTTCGTTGACAAGGGGAATTGGATCTCGGCGGCTTATGAAAACCCTAAACCTAAACCGTTAAGATATAGGGCGGCTTAAGATCGAACAAGGGGGTCAGGGAGCCACTCGTGCACGGCGTCGGCGCGGCTTCTCCTGGCGATTTGAGGCCCATGCTTGTCTCCAAAATGCACGAGCATCAATGCATCTTGCTCTTCGCAGCAATCGTTGTGCTGACCCCTTACACATTTTGATAACATTATTGCATAGTTATAGTACACCCAAAGTGAATTTTAGAGTGCTCTATGGTAACAATAGAGCATACTCATAGTGTACTTACTGTTGTGCTCTATAGTAATAACAGAGAAAAATATTGGAGCATAAGATGAACCTTCTGTCTCATTCGCGGGGCTGGACGCTGCATAGAAACCCAACGTCCTCTGAGCCCTAAGCCCTCTAAATCCTTATAAAGCCCTATAGGCCCCCATAACTCCTATAAATCAAGATGAGTGCAAGCGATGACTGCCGAGGTGATCTTTATCATTCAAACCCTAAGTACTTAAACCTGCAACCCTAGACGTGAACCCTGAACGGGTGTTACGGGGCATTTCACGGTCTTGTGGTGGGCTTACCGTGTTTGATATCCCTCCCTCCGGCACATATGAGCAAGTGGAAGGAATGAACCTGTCGGTGGAGTCAGTATGTCACAAGCCATCTAGTCGGACTGCTGCGAGTTAAGATCCTGCGTTGTCCTTGACCATTCTGCGGAGTTACCACAGCTCCATAGTTTAGGCGAGCTATGGCAATTGAAATAGAAACCTGTCACTTTTTTTAGAGATGAACCCGGCGCGCCATAATCCTTTTTATCGCTTAGCCCCGAACCATGAATCCAAACCCGAAACTCTGGTGGTTTAGGGCTTAGGGTTAAATCTGATATTGTCCTGGAAGGTTTAAGTGTCTGTCTGCGTACAGCAGGACCAGGGCACTGGGCTTAAAGGCAGACTTTGGGGGGACTTTAGCATCAAGGCTTCGGAGTTGAATTATTTGGGGTTTCTAGTGACGAAGGACTCTAGGTTATAGGGCCCTAAACCCTAAACACCAAACCCGGGCAGAGGTGCTTCTCTGTTAGACCATCCAAGCACTCGGGTTCTCGCTGTACTCTGGTACAGGGACGAATGGTTCCGTTATGAGGCCAATATAGAACCGTGATCCCCAGCATGACATCATCAGCATTCATCTGCAACCATGAGGAACTCTAAATTACCCAGCACAAGGCCTAAACCCTAAACCCTAAACCGGGCACAAGGCTTATGCAACTCAGGCTTAAACCAAGCGTTCTGTCATACAGTCACCCTGCCTTCCCCTGCTCCAGGCTTAGGAGCCCGCAAGCACTGGAAACTCTCCAAGGAAAGGTCAACAAACACAAAAGAAAACAAACAAAACATGGAAAAGACATGAAACATAGGATAACAGGCGGTCGTGGGAGGTAGTTTGCTTGTGTTCGTTTTTTGTTGACGTGTTTTGTGAATGCTTATTTCTCCTTTGCGTTTTATTTGTTGTGTTTGCTTTTGCTTTTCTCGCGGGAAACCAAATAACCCAGATGACACACAACCAACAACGAGCCTCCGGGCACGCGAGCATTTTTTTGTTGTGTGTGTGTGTGTGCGGTTTTGCTTTCTGCTTTTTGGCTGTTTACCTGGGTGCCGTGCTCATGTTTATCTGCTATTCATTTGCTGTTGTACTTTTTGAGATATAAAACTGCATGTCTCGTTCTCTTGACCCTAGGCCCCTCTACAGAGTTTTCGGTCCTTGCGCAGCCCCGCAGCCACCAAGAAAGCTGCCGCAGTTGGTAGGACCTTCGGAATGAAATACAACTTAGGGTTTAGGGGTTTTGGGCTTGGGTCTCTGAGAAGATTGTACGCGAGGTCTTATCGGATCTTCAAAAACAGGCACCTAACATAGAACCCCTGGCCTGTGTACACAAGCACTGAGGGAAGGACCGATACGGCTGGCGGCGATTGTGGCGTCGGTTTCTTGGCCTTGCAGGTTACATCATGCACGTATGCAGCTATGCATTGATAAATACATATGACTCATATGACACATGTATATACATCCACGTATGTCTATATCTATATATATATACATATGTATAAATGTTTGTATTTATGGGTACACACACATATACATATATATATGTATATATATTTACACATACACACATACAAATACTATGGAATCTGAACAAGCTTGTTTGTACTATCGGGTTTCTTTGATGTGGGGTGGGGAGGGGTGGGGTGGGGTGGGGTGGGGTGGGGTGGGATGGGGTGGGGTGGGGTGGGGACCCACATTTAATGTAGGGGCCCTAATAACTACCAACACTATTTCGGCGGTTCTTTTCCGCGAAGACTCCAAGTATACAAATGCTACCTACTTCGCGGCCTAAAGTCTATACACACTACCTACTTTGGGCTGTTTGGATGGAGTCTTAGGGTTCTATTGTTAATAAACCCCAAAACCAAAACCCTAAACCCAAAACCCTAAACCCACAAGCCTAAACCCAAAACCCTAACCCCTAAACCCAAAACCCTAAACCTGGTAAAGCCCGAAGAAGCCAAAACCCGGAGCCCGAGGAAACGCGGCCTCCACTGGAAAAGGAGCTGAGCTCAGCGGCCTGGTGGCCTGACGTTGCGTTTGAGTGGCTTAGGTTTATAGGGATCTATAAGGTTTCTATAAGGGTGCTATATGGGCAGTTCTCTAAATTAGGGCTTTAGGGTTTTAGGGTTTAAAGGATTTAGGTTTTATAAGGTTTGGGGTGTAGGGTCAAGGGATATAGCGAATATGGTGTCTAATCTAGGGTATACTCTTCTGGAAAGCAAATCTGCAGCAACGCTCCTTGCCCCCCTCGCATTGGCTCTGTGAGTTTCAGTCTAAGTTTTTTGCGCAGGTGGTCCTAGAGAGCGATCTGAAATCTCAGGCGGGACAAGGCTGGACGTTTCGATCGGAGCTCGGAGGTACCAGGACTTCAGGGGCGGTTCAGGCATTTGGGAGTGCAGGGTGAAAGCTGGAATGTTAATTGCTCAGGGTACACAAAAGCCTCGGGTCGAGATTTGCATGGTCATGAGTCATGGGCTTCGGGGTGTTGATGGTTTGTAATTGCTTTCTCGTGCTTGTAACGAGGCCTTCTGAGCGGCAATAGCAGAGAGCAGTAGGAGCAGCAAGAAGAGGAATGCACGTTTCTGGAAGTACTGTGTCGGACAACATACCAGACAACAATGCCGATATATGTCGCGAAAAAACGAACTAATAAAACACATGCATGCCAGTACACGCAGTGGCTTGTAGCAGCAACAACTTTGGAGCAACAAAAGTACGCTTGTGTGCGCAAGTTTAGGAATCAGATCAACGCTGTAGTTGGAAGATGTAATCGTCCAGCATGCGGTCAGTCGATCGCAGCAACCACTGTTAAGACCCAACGGTTTCGTGTCCAAGCGTGTTAGGGGCGTATACCATCCTGAAAACCCTAAATCCTAAACCCTAAACCTTAAACCGGCATATCTCTTCACAGGTTGGGGGGGTTAGGTTTAGGAGCTGGGCCCGCGGCACATGACATAGGACGGAGACTTTTACAACCCTTTTCTTGCAAGGTCATCCAATCCAAATATACCTTACTTATAATAAACCTGTAGACCGGTTCCCTATGAGAAATTAACACATGGAACATGTGGCGTTCATGTTCGGGGGTCGGCGGTTTATTGCTGCCGCTACTTCGAGATTCCCGGATTCGGGTCGAGGTTTTTGGCTGAGAAGCTTTCCCACATCAAGGCCTGGGTTTAGGGTTTATAGGGTCGTGGAATTGCTCGACTTGTATCTTTACCGGCGGGTGGGCTAGGGATAGTTTCGGCTACTAACTGTTGCAGTATGTTCATTGCCATACCGCGGGCGAAATGACACAGATCATTGAGCCTTAGACCATCTTAGACCATATTACGGTAGACGAAGCCAGACAGTTTGGACCTCACTGTTACCAGCCCCGCCAAGACCCGATAGCGAACTTGGGCCAGCCTGCCCATGTCTGTAGTTCTCAAAATTGGGTCCCTTTTTCGGTCCCCAATCATAGCACGGTACCCTTATGAAAAGGACCCCAGAAGGGACCCGAATTTAGAGAACTGCCCATGTGTGTTGGCTTCTACTCTCAGCTCTGGTGCTTCAGCCATATCCGTCGAAGATTCGGCAGATCAAGGGACTGAAGGAGAGATCCTTAAAGGGACCCTTGGGGTTATATAGGGGCTTGATGAGACTATACAAGGGGTATATAAGGGTTATATAGGGCCCTTCTAGGGGTCCCTCCTATTGTCTCTTAAAGATGAGATGCCAGGGATGCGAGATAGGATTCAAGAGCTAGGTGCCGAGCTTTAAGCCTGTGCTGTGAAACCTGATTGTTTAAACTGCCAGAAATAATCAAGAAGAGCTGGACAATTCTATGCATATAAACAACGCAGCCTGTGGAGACACAAAAGCGACTAGCTCAGCCATGGCGTTCGAAGGAACAGGATTGAAACTGCTGGCGCCACGGCAATACGTCAGGGCAGGTCAAACACACCTATGGATTCGTGCTGCCGCTGCGTAGCTGCATTGCACGATATGTGTCAAAGCGTGTCACGCACTACACACGATGCTGCGACTGAATGCAGTGGAACGGGTCATGTAGTCCGGAATGCCACTTCCAATGCCTAGAACACTGTTGCTAAGGTGCAGTTGATTCGAGCAAAAGCTCTGCAGTGCAGCCACGAACCTGCAGTGAGAGCTCGGGTGGTGGGCCAACATGTATCGTCGGCAGAAGGGATTTGGGTTTTGGGTTTAGGGTTTTGGGTTTAGGGGCCACAAGCCACTAAATTGTCCGCAGCGTCTCGCAACGATTGCAACGCAAAGGAGCAGCAGCCAACTGAGCGCCGACATGACACGATCCAAAGTTTTCACGGCAATGCAAGCTGAGAAATTAGGTGCTTGGGTTAAGGATGGTCGCACACTATTGTTTTATTATTACTATTACTATTACTAAATATTATTACTATTACTATTACTATTATTTTTATTATTATTACTATTGCTATTATTAGTATTGGCGTTCCCGGAAGGCGGGAAGGGGGATGGTTGTTAGGATCTTATAGACCCTTACAGCTAGCGTTAGGTTAAACTTAGATCTTCGATGAACACCTGGAGATCGGACGCTCTAGTCTCGAGGGTCTCGACGTACAGCTTACCCTAGGCTTCCAAGCACCTTATAGTTAGGGCCCCAGGCCCCTTAAGGACCCAATAATAAGGTCCCTGGAAGCCTAAGATTAGGCAAGCCGAACGTCGAATGAAGCTTCGCCATGTAACTCCTCGAACCCTAAACCCTAAACCCTAAACCCTGAACCCTAAACCCTAAACCCTAAACCCTTTCTGTCATGAAGCTCCGGAACCCTCAACCCAACGCCGGCCCAAGGCCTGCTGAGCTACGGCTTAAGGCTTAGGATGATAAGGTTTATAGGAACGCAATAGTCCTATTACCTCAAACGATCTGTCTTACCACTCCACAGAACATACAGCCGAACTCCGCTGACCTGAATGTTGGAGCCCCAAGTACCGTAGATCTAAACACTGAGCCAATAAGATTACAACACCCCGAAAAGGCCCAGAATGAACCTAAACGCACGCACCGACTCAGATGTGCAGCTTAGGACAGGGCTTCCACTCGTAGGCGGTGATGACCAAGTTGGGAGACCTCCCATCAGGAGAAGAAAGGAGATGATGCAGGGTTAGGGTTTTGGGGTGAGGGTTTTGGTGTAGGGAAGGTACATGCCTTTTGGAGAAACACTTCGACAGTTGCCATGCGGGGCGAGATTAGATACATTGACCCCGAGTATCGCCTAAGATCCTACCTGGAAGCCCTCTGACAGAGCTACGCAACCTCCAGAACCTATCCCTGAACCCCAAAGCCTAAACCCGAAATCCAGGAAATCTGAACTGGAGCTCGATATAACGATGAAGTTAGAGAAAGTAGTATGGCGTGACTGTCACAAGCACCAGAATGCTATTCAGGTAACCATCATGACTCGACGTGACAGCATTTTTGGCTGTGTGTTAGAGTTATGCGATGATACAACTGAGCTTGCCTGAGCCGGCTCTGTAGACCATCGCCACTGATAAAGTTTAAAGAGCATTCTGCGACGATACAGCTTGCTTTCGCTGCGTGAACCCATACTTTCTGGTAGACTCCGCCAGAAAGGAACACCGAAGCACCTCGCACAAAAAGAACCAAAACGTATATAGCCTAAACCCCAAACCCTCTGAACCCTAATCCCCGAAACCCTGAACCCCCTAACCCCTGAACCCTACAGCCCTAAACCCTAAACCCTGTGTGACGCGCCCTACATGCCAGCGACGGGCCTTCGGTGGCCAGGCGTAGACGTCATCCTCTCTACTTTAGGGTTTAGGGTTTAGGGTTTAGCGTTCCGTGACAAAGCGTACAAGACTTGGGCTTTAAGGGGGTTTGGTGTTTGGGGTTTAGGCATTTTGGAGCTTTGGGTCCAAGTGCCTATTATTTTTAGATCCGCCTACATCGTACCCGTGCAAACTACGGATGTAACGACGCCGGAGTTAATGTTTAGTGGTTTGGGGTTTTGGGGTTAGTGGTTTAGGAGTTTAGGGTTCAGGGGTTTAATGGTTCAGGAGTCTAGGGTAGGGGGTTAGGGTTCAGTGGCTAAACTCCCAGTACTTGATCTGCTCGGCTCGTAGAATCTTAAGGCCGTAGTCCCAGCCCAAACAGTGCAAGCGCTTCGACAACAAAAAACGCCTGGAGGCAAGAACGACCGAATTATTGACAGCTACTTCCTGGTACAGGTGTTGTTCATGACTTGCCGACATTGCTTTGACCGAAACCCAACCACTTTCCCGAAAGAAGCCTAGCTCATTTCGGCTACAACCAGGTCCTCGAAGACGCTCAGCACAGGGGCGTCCGTGAGCGTGGACTGTGAAAGCTGCGGCAGCAGCTTCGACGAGCCTTTAGGGTTCAGGATTCAGGGCTTACGGTTTCAGAAAGGTTTAGGGCTGAGGCTTAGTCAGGGCCTATGCTTTCGGGTCTAGGGCTATGTGCATGTCTTGGTTTCCCAGTAGCCCTTTAAAACTGAGGGTGCCGGTTTCCTACTAATAGTTGGTTGTTAATGAACCCCAAAAGCAAAAAGGGCAAAAGGGTCCTACTGGAAAACCTAGGATTTCTTTGCACGCAGCGGCACGAACAACACAAACTGCAATTCTCATGGAAGTGCAAGCAGTAGCACCGGCCACATGTACATTGATCCGCGTATTTGGGCCAAACAGAATGCAGTCATGGCTTTAACATCTTCCAGGACAGCCGTGCACACAAATAAATGTGTGCGCGTGTGTGTACTCAGTTTACATACATATGGAGAACAGAAAGAAAGCTACAGTAGTCAACTCCCAGACCATAACTAGTTATTATACCCTAGGCTTCCAAGGACCTTATAGTTAGGGCCCCAGACCCCTTGAGGACCCAAGAATAAGGTCCCTGGAAGCCTAGGGATAGCACGAGACATAAAGAGCTTCCCTGCCATGCAATGCAATACACCATACTGCCACAGGATGGTGCGACCACAGAGCCGATTTCTCCTTGCCAGAGTGCGACCACTGCAAAATAAGACCTTCCAACAAAACACAGCGGCAGTACACTGCGCCAACTTCTTATAAGAGTGAAAGGAACGCAGTATCTGTAAGCAGACTAGCGCATGAGTACACAGCCGGAAGCTCATGTACTCATGGCCTTGGACGAGAATCTGAGAGGATCATGAACCGGGATTCAGGCAGAGAGACTCCTAATCCCTAAACCCATTTAAACCCTAAACCTCAACCACTAAACGCTGGGAAGGATTTCTGCATGTCGGCGGACGCAGATGCTTTCGGGTAAAAGGTTGGGCAGATAGCAGCCCAAAATTGGGAGCGGTATGAAGCATACATTTGCTCAGAAGTTTGTCAAAAGATAGGGCAGGATTTATGCTCCATGCATTGATATTATTTTGAACGAGTAGGCACGACCAGGCCGCGGCTGCAACACATCAATGATGTGACATGACTTCAAGCTACCGGGATTGCTTCATGTCGACAGTGACTCGTCTAGTGCGGCTGCTGTGAAGTTTGGATTCTGCGACAGTCGAGTCCTGGACCCGAAGATATGCTCGAGCAGAAGATGATGCCAAATAGCAGTTCTGGCTGCTCACGGGACAGCTGAGAACCGATAGCCCCACAAATCGAATCGAACCAAACCCTGAATGCTAGACCCTAAACCCCAAACCCCTAAACCCTGAAACCCGAAACCCTTAAAGCCTGAACTTAAACCCTAAACCCTAGGACCCTAAACCAAAAGCGTCACCCTACACTACGCATCCTAAAACCCTACACAGGATCCAGCCTGTCGAATGAGGGCTCCATGAGGTGAGCTGCGAGCTCAAGAGTGTCGCCTACCAGAAAATTCCAATTTGTTTAGGGGAGTTCGGGTTTAGGGGTTTCGAGTTTAGAGTTTAAGGGTGGTGGGGTTTATGGTGTGGGGTTTAGGAAATAGGGTACTGCGTCGAGGGCTAGTTTAAGGAACGTGTAAGGGTTCCATAAGGCTGCCTGCAATGAATCTAAAAGCGTCCTGTAAGGGGTCTAGCACAGGGGCCTGAATCAGTGGAGCGATCATTGGGGACTCGAGGCTTATGCAATCGTTTTTAAGCGGAAACTCGGAAACCCTAGGAAATAGTTTTTCCGAATGATTCAGGCGACTTTTTTTTGCCCCTTTTGGGGTTGACGAGTGGCCATGGAAGGGTGGCAAAAGCCATCTTTGTCACCACCCTGAGCAGCAAGTTCATGACACAGTACCTCAGTACTTTCCGACAAAAAAGGCTTGTCATCAGCATCCCTAAAATACTGATGTGAGTTCCTGAAACGACCTGCTTCACGGCATCGTGAAGTCAGCCTGATGAGTTCAAGCTAATCCTAAACCCTAAACCCCTAAACCCTGAACCCTGAACCCCTAAGGCTCTACACCCTACACTTGGGTAGTGGATCTTATAGTTTTGGGTTTAGGGTTTAAGGGTATAGAGACCGCCTCACGGATCACGGTTTAGGGTTTGTCTAGGTTTTTTGTATAAAGATCCCTCGATAAAGGCCCGGTTCAAGGTTGATAATTTTTTAAGAAGACCGTGTTTAGAGTTAGAGGTTTACGGTTTAGGGTTTGAGGTTTAGGGCACTGATCAGTCCCCCTGTGTTCATGGAACATACGTTGCTTGAACTGCGCGTTGAGGCTTTTGCATGGACCAGAGGTGCATGAGCAGCTATTCGAGCGATGATTTGTGAAACTATGGCGAGGTTCTGCATACTGCCTTGTCTGGCAAGTCCAAGCAGGGATAGGTCCGAATACAACTCCTAACCAGTGGAAATGCAACTGCAGAGCCTATACCCTGAAAGCAACGAGTTTCATTTCGGGGCCAGAAAAAGTAGAATGGGGTTTCGGGCATATTGTAAGATGCTTCTGTTCAAACCGGAACTCGAGGAAAATACTGCTGTACACTCATCCTACACATTTCTTATACGTTGGCAAGCATGGATGTCTTTTGTCCCTCGCGAAAAGGTCTGGTTGCCTCCACAAGCCGATTCTTTCCAGTTCTTGGCCCTTAAACTCAAAGCTTTAGGGCTGAGGTCTTTAGGCTCACAGCCCTAAACCCTAAACCCTAATGCAGGGTTGAGGGTTTAGGCTCTGTAACCCTAAAGCGAGATGAGGCTCCTGACTGACTCCTTAATAATAAGGGCACCCCTTTGTCCTAATATTCCGTTTCAATAAGGAAGCCCTGCAATAACAAGGGCAGAAGCTGCCGCCTGGCCTTTGAGGTTTAAGAAGTGGAAAGCACTACTAGATACACCTGTAGCAGCTCAAATGACCTTTGCTACATGGCATACAGTCTGGCTTCTTTCTGAGATCAGAAGCCAAACGCAGGTACAGCAAGGCAAGCAAGCCTATCGACTGAGATGAAACAATGTCGTGCCGTGGACGACTCAGTAGTAGACTGCACGCCTCTAAAGCCCAAACCTCCTTGAAAACCTTCTGTTAGCGACAAAAGAGACTGGGACACAAAACGAAAGGAACCGCTACTGTACACAGTTGGCCAGTCTGCTTTCGAGAAAGCATAGAAGCTGCACCTAAAAGCTAAAGGATGCCGGACCTCAGCGGTTCCAGCGTTCTTGTCTTGGTACGCTGCACACCTACAAACACAAACAAGTCACAATGGACCTTATCTGGGAACATCTTGTACTGGCCTTAAGTGAGCACTGGATTCGCGGTTTTTTGTACTATATCATCTTTCTGGGAACTATACGGGAATGCTATTCCCAACCATTCATACCACTCTCTTGGCGAATACACTAACCCGGCCCCGCTGGCATTGAATAAGGCTGGTGGACTCAAGCTGATGGTCGGACCCATGTTGTCGTACCCGCTGGGTTGTCCTTGCCGTGAGAGGCAAAATGTGGAACGTGCTGTTGCTTCACATGACGCGACCGGCTAACCATTCTTGCATGCTGTTGTGGTACAACCGACATGAATTGAATCGATGGTCGTAGCTCGCTCTTTTATCTCAATATCTCGCTATTGAAACAAAGCCATGGTATGTTGCACTGCTCTGAATTGGCTTCGCGACGCACCCATCTTTATCACATTCAGTTTGGATCTTCGCAGCACTTCAATCCATAAATTTTGTTGTATTTGTCTTGTAAGTGCTGCCGTCCGCCGTTATGAGTTCTGGCCAACCTTTTCGGGCGTAGGTGATTCACATTTGGATGTTGAGCTTTCCTACACACCGACCTCTCTCCAGTAGTAGAGGCGTCCCGACGCAGGGTCCAGATGCTCCCGCCAGCCTGACCGTTGGTTTTTGCACAGCCGATGCTCGTGCAACGAATGAAGCGGTGTTCACCCGTGAGGAGCTTCATAGCTAGGCCACGGCTTCGCACGACAACGAGAACCACTTTTCGGCCTGATAACTCCTGCACAGACCTCTTCGACACGTGCACATGACAGAGTCACGCAGAGCAGACTTCGAATTACCGATCGGGTACTTTCAAGCAGCCACTTGCACAAGCACTGCCTGGTGGAAGGGGTTGTGGCGAACTTGCCGGCGAAACAACGGGCTGGCGTTGCCGTACCTTGTGGATTCGCTGCACGTCATGGAGTGAAGATTGTGAAAGAACAGCAAATTGACTGACTTGCCCGATCCGAAATACTCTGAAACTTCGCTTCGATGTCATAAACGGAGGAATTTGACAAACGACTCACACAAGATTTCGTGCTGACTTGGCATATGTTCCAACCATCTTCTCATCGGCAGAGGAACCTCTGACAGTGTTACCGCATCAGGCTGGGACTCCGTGGACTCCGGCTGGAGGAGAACTAAACACCTTGGTTTTCATTGAGTTTCGGGTGTTGTGTAGCAAGGCTTAGTGTTCAAGGGATGAGGGTCGGGCTTAGATTTACGTTACATGTTAACTTTAGGGTGCTGCTCGAAGAGGAAGCGCGCTGACATTGGCGCCTGAAGGTCTTGGTTCTTCCTTGAATAACCTTGCTGCCCGAGCCTTCAAAGTCTGCACACAACAGCAGGCCTGTCAGGGAGTCGTCCCGAACAAACGGCAGTGGCTGGACAATACCCACAAATCATTGACCAATGTACAGATGCGGCTTAAGACATAAAACAATGTTTGTGTTCCAGTCTCATCTGTCGTGCCACATTCGAACTCGGTCGGCCGCATGTTCGATGCACTCTTTTTCGATCGTGGTGGCTCAAACCAAAGTGGCAACTCTCAAAAGATTCCCAAAGAGTTCTGGCCCGATGTGGGCACTGTTTGGCTGCATTGCATGTTGTATACTGCTGCGTCGCTGGATGCGTTTCGACTCGAGGAACGATGTCGCAACCGTGCCAAGACTCGCTGCGATGCCAAGCATGCTGCAAACCAGCAATGTTCCGGCCACCCTGGCAGAACAAGTGGAAAACAAAGGGCATTTCTTGCTGTTGAACTAAAACATCAAAATGAATCAGACAACATCAGCCACAACTTGTTTCGAATCCAAATTGCTACCAGTACTTATAGTGAAAGCCGGAAAGTTGGAACATGCGCATCCAAAAACCCAGCACCCTAAACGCATGGACGACGAATCTTCCCACTTTGGAAATCTGCCGACTCTTGCCATCTTCCAATCTTGCAATCTCACACTAGCTTGCCACTTACATACCCGCAAAATTCCCGAGTGCTCCCGGGATAGTATTACAGGAAAGGAAGCATTTCTGGCTTTCTGGCCATCCCCTTTTGCAAGGTGCGGGTATGGATCCGCCGGGAAGCCTACAAACAGTCAAAGTTGGAAGATCATACAGGGCGTCTGTGATCTCGCCGTGAGTGCGGGGAAGCCTTCTTAGCAAAAGCACAAAGTTGGAAGATCCGATTCCGGACCAACCGTTCCATTTCCCAGCTTCCAACTCTTCGGCGTTCACTGCTATTTCCGGAACTGCCGAGCGCTCCAACTTCTAGCTCGCGAATGCTTCACTTGTATGCAGAGCTTATTCAACAGCAGCAAAGTAGTGCAAGACACGACCATAGCAACAACATGTTTCAACATGCTGCGAAGTGTAAACGTAACCGCGAGCCTGGCAAGCGCACCATACCCCAGGATAAAACAAAAAAACGAAGGAAAAAACGAAGTATGTGCATGCTGCATGCGCGATGTGCTTATTTGGGAGCCTCTGACTTTACCATACCTATGCTCGTGTTAACTAACCTAAGGCAACCACGACTTCAACGAAGCCGACGGGCACAAATGTCGCAATGTCATCAAGTCGAAACTACCGGTAGTTGGCACCTAGTCAATTTGCAAGCTAAAAGAAAGAAAACCAGCCAGAAGCAACCACAAGACCGATTGGTTTCTGCTTCTTCAACAACATGTTGCGGAGCCATTGGTCCTACACTGCCAAGAATGTCAACGGCTCTGGAGCACTCGACGTCTCTACCCTTCCATGACTTCGTTGTAAATAAAAGTCTAAACTGACTGCACCACGTCGTCGATCAGTCTGCACATGCACGGTTACGAACATGCACATTAGGGCAGCCGGAAGGCCTGCTCTTGAAAAAGGACACATGCAGACTTCTAGGATTGTATTCAGAGGCCGGGGCTCCTCTTTGGTGACTCCAATCCGCAAAACCCCCAGTATCAAACCCTTTGCTGTGGATCAGGGCTAAGCAGGATCTTCGACAATCGCGAGTGGTTAGTTAAAAGTCCGTCCACACAAGGCTGATCGTTCCTTGGCATAGATGTATGCGCTTCTTTGGTTCGTGACTCACGCGGCTGAACTGCAGCGCCAGGCGCCAGCCCACAGCCCAATTCTTGGCAAACCGTAGGCCCTTCCCCAGTCAGGCAACGTGGATGGTGCAGATCATTGGAAAGAGAGTTTGAGTACACACTCTGGACCCTCTTGCCACTAAGATTGTTGCAAGAAACGCGTCAACTAACTGCTGAAACCCAAATAGTTCGAGGCCAAAAAGATCGGCTAACGCCTTGGGTGTGTTCTTTTCTATAACCGCATGGCATACTCTGAAGGCGACATCGATCCTGAACCCTATAGCCTAAACCCTAAAACCCGAGCCCCGAACCCAAAAATCGAAGATCCCAAACACCTCCCCGCTCAACTTCAACTAGACTAGTCCCGGTGGAGGTATAAGACCAGGAACCAGTATAGACCGATTCCGGACAAAGCAGCAGTAGTCCGCAAAAAACGCTGTCCAGAAGGGCCAAGGATTTAGGAATTGTCTTACTGACTTACTGGTTTAAGGTTTAGGGTTACTGCTTTGGATCTATATAGGGTCCTCTATCGCCTGAAACTGAATACCATACATAGCTCCAACATGAGCTTGATGGCATTTGTTATGGCACACTGTTACTATACTGTACTATACTATACTATACTATACTATACTATATTGTATGTTTTACATTAAGTCATGTTACATTATAGTCATACATAAATAGGATCCCGGAGCAGGGCTTAGGAATTTCATGGGCATTGCAGTGTGTCTTGTCAAGCTTCTCGATTAAGAGCCTCGGGGTTTTGGGGTGTTAAGGTTACATTCCATCTTGGAGGTAATGATGTAATTTTATAAGGGTTGTGACCAGGGAGAACGGCTTAGAGTTTAGGGCTTTTAGGGTTTATAGGAGTTAGCTTTTGAAGTTTAGAGAGTGGCATCCGTGCAGAATGTTGGGGTCTTAAACCACGCTCCAGCTGCCCTGGAAGTGCCTTCGCCTGCTCCCGTCTTGGTGACTCTCTGGCGTGGCCTGCGCGGTTTAGGGTTTAGGGTTCAGGATTGTTTAGGGCTTAGGGTAGGGTAATAGTCTCGGTTAGGGTTTAGGGTTTAGGGTTTGGGGCTTAGGTTAATATAGTCTCGGAGGATTACGGCCCCCCCCTAAACCTCAGTTCGGACTCGGTTTGAAGACATATAAGGCTTAGGGTCTATAGGGCAAAACGTCCTCAACTCTAGCATGATCTGAAAGCTAAGCTGTAAACTCTGAACCCCAACCCTCATCTTCAATCCCCAAAACGCAGCAACCCCCGCTTTTCGTTTTCATCTCTCTCAGTGTCGAGCAGGATTGGACTGGGATCGACAGCTAGTTAGGAGGGTTTTAGGGAACGGTTTAGGGTTTAGGGTTCAGGGCTTACCCTAAACCCTAAAACCCTAAAATCTAGGGACCCTAGGGACCCTAAAAACCCTAAACCCGAAACTGGCCCAAAACCCAAGCGACGGCGCATAGTCGCAGCTCCTTGGGACAAGGAGAGGCCAATGCCTCTACTCATGCATCTCAATGCTCTAATTCAACTTTTGAGCCTCCAGACCTCAAGCAGAAAAACCTTAAGCCCAAAACCTCCACAACGGTTTAGGGTTTAGGGTTCAGGGTTGGGGTTTTAGGGTTTAGGGTCAATAATGTTCTACCACGCCCATCACACGAGCAACTGCAAGATAAGAACGTGTATAAACACAACAACTAGGCTCCTGAGTGACCCCTTAGTAATAAGGGTACCACTTTTCCTAATGTTCGGCTTTATTTAGGGCAGCCTACAATAAAAAAGGCCAAAAGGGCACTACTCGGGAACCTAGTAAACCAAAAATCTTAGCCTAAACTCCTAAACCCTAAACCCTAAACTCAAACCCCTAAAACCCTACAGTAAACCCTAAACCCTGAACCCTAAACCCCTAAACTCCTAAAGCCCTAAACTCCTAAAGCCCTAAACCCTAAACCCCTAAGCCGGACAGCCTCTGCCTCCGGCGACGCCCGGGCCGAGCCCAGGACGGGATGGCTCCTCGCCTTGTATCGGCTCAGGGTTTAGGGTTTAGGGGGTTTGGGGCCTAGGGGTTTAGGGGTTTAGGGTTTAGGGGTTTAGGGTTTAGGGTTGAGGGTTTAGGGTTTTAGGGGTTTAGGGTTTAGGGTTTAGGGGTTTAGGGGGTTTGGGGTTGAGGGGTTTTAGGGTTTTAGGGGTTTAGGGTTTGGGGGGTCTGGGGCTTAGGGTTTATAGGGTTTAGGGTTGAAGGTTTAGGGTTTAGGGTTGAGGGTTTTAGGGTTTAGGAGTTTAGGGGGTTTGGGGTTGAGGGGTTTTAGGGCTTAGGGGTTTTAGGGTTTAGGGTTTAGGGACCCAGGCCCCCAACCCCCGTTGATTTAGAGTAGGAGCCCAAGTGTTGGAAACCCAATAGCCTCCATCCTTATAAGAGTAATGGATACAGAATCCCAGCACGAATTGTCCTTACTCCGGTTTCCAACTTTTTGGGGTTTACTATAGAGCCTGGGGTTTCGGATCCGACAAGCAGTGTCGCAGCATTTCACCCGGTGCTCTCCGCCTGTCAACTTTTGCTTGTAGGGTTTTGGACTCTGGATGCTCTATACAAAAGGAGGGCAAACGTGCTAGCCGCAGGCGGCGGACGTCGTCGCCGTTGCCTTCAGAACCCACTGCCCGGTATAAACCTTTTCAACAAGCACTACAAGATCTGGAACCCACTATAAACCCTAAACCCTAAACCCTTCTCAACAAGCGTTACGAGATCTGGAGCCAGGCGAAATTGCACACTGGCTCTCCGCCCCTGCTGCTCCTCCTTAATCCCTTCTGGGAGACACTCTTCTGGAGATATCTACTCAACTGTATAACATTCTAACACACATGCCGTGGCCTTGAGTTCGTGGGTCCGTGTACAAGTGCTTGCACAACGGGCAATAAAGTGAATGTACGTACATACATGCGTACATACATACATACATACATACATGCATACATACATAATCCATCCATCCATCCATCCAGCCAGCCAGCCAGCCAGCCACCTATCCATCCATCCATCCCTAGATTATATATACACACACACATAGACATGCGTAGGTATGCAATACATAAGTACGTGTGCGCATATGCATACATGATATGTATACAGTATACATGCCTGCAAGCACGATCAATCTGCCCTTCATCAGACGTCTAGCTCAAAACCATGGCCTGGTTTAGGGTTTGGTCGTTTCGCCTACGGCATAAGCTTGAATGTTGGGACTGCTACTTGCACGAACCAAGTTCATCGTGATTAGCATATAACTCAAGGACGTGGTGCCAGCAAGACGAAGCGTCGGACACAACAAGCGCCAAATCTTGAACTTGCAAACCCAGATTCCAAGTCTTACACAGGAATCCGAGCCACCGTCTGCACGAGCATCAAGTTCTTCGGTTTCACGGCCTTCCGAGACATTTCCGTGACTCAAGGGTTCGGAATGTAAACTCAAGGGAGCCCGGGCGTAGCAGCTAAACTTGCCTCGAATCTGATTCCTAGTTCTCTTGATGCTTGGAACTGCCGGAAGAAGGAGATATGGTAATCTAATCAGAATCAGCAGAAAAAACTGGAAGATCAACATCCCAAACCTCAAACTTGGTGAAGAAGGGAAGCAAGCAGAAGTCATCCTATTCCAGCATTCATATGTTCTAAAAACTGTTAAAACCTATTCGGACAGGACTCCTGGGTCCTGGGTTTCGTTGGAAGCCACCAAACGAAAAGGGCTTTGCGTAAGCCAGACTTGGACCGAGTGCCCAAAGGGTCCAAGTACTAGTAGAGTATATACTTTTGGGGCTTAAATAGCTACTAAGTAGCTACTATAATTCCTTTGGGTGTGGGGCTTCAGAATCAGGGATTGGCAACCGAGGTCGTCCATGATCGAGGATCGAGGGAAGGGGTTCGAGGCTAGGGGGCGGGAGCGTTCTGCTCTCGAAACAACGCCCACCAGAGCAGTTAAGCATGCACCACTAAACCCTGACCCCTAAACCCTAAATCCCTAAACCCTAAGCCCTAACACACTTAAACTAGCAGCGCCCGCCCCAAGGGTCATCTTCAGAAGCCCCAGGGCAACAGCATAACGAATCACCTTCTAGCCCTGACACATATCTGTGGTTGCAACAGAGGTGGCCAAAGTCGCCGAAGAAGATGGTGTAGCAGTAGTAGTAGTAGTAGTAGTAGTAGCAGCAGATCTGAACCCTAAACCCTAACCCCAAGCCCTCCACCCTAAACCCAAAATCCTAAACCCTACACCCTAAATTCTAAACCCCAAATCCCAAACCCTGCGCCCTAAACCCTACACCCTAAACCCTAAATGGCCCTAAATCCTAAACCCTACTTACACCCCAAATGCTCACGCCGAATTCTCGGGAGCCTTCAACTCTCCACTGCTCAGCCGGACACGGACGTAGCCATCGGTGTCGAACTGAACGCAGGTGCCGGTCTTCCCCTGTCCACGCTTTGTTTAGAGGCTTTACCCAAAGGGTCCAAGTACCATTATAGTAGCTACTTAGTAGCTCTTTAAGCCCCAAAAGTATATGCTCTACTAGTACTTGGACCCGTTGGGTTTAGGGCTAAGGGTTACACGCTTTGCTTAGAATCGAAGGAGGGCTTGGTACTTAGGCTTTAGGGTTACGCCTAGTTTAGAGGGCTTAGGGCTTCTAGCGTTTGGGGTTCCGTTGTTGCTTGGGTGCTGCTTGTTCTTTCACAAGGCCTTTCGGTTTTTACTCTGAGACTTCGGGGGTTAGGGCACCTTGGACCTTCAACTGTGTAATGCAGGAACCTGATTAGGAAACCCTGGCCCTATTACCCCCAAAATGTTAGGGTGCAAAGAAGGAACCCTAATAAAGACCCAAGGTTTCTTATGCAGGTTCCAAGATCAAGTCGACCTCCCCGTGGACATGTAAGGTTGGGAGGCGCAGCTTCGCTGGATATCATTGACCCCTCACGGACAGCTGGGATCCTTAAAGTTAGTTGGGCGCTCCTGCTGATGAAGCTGCTAGAGGCATCCTACATACTAGCCAACCTGTGATTTCACGACCCTCCAAGCGAGAACGAAGGGCTGCCTGTTTGTAGGACTGGGCAGCAGATCAAATCTCAGCGCGACCTCAGCCCTAAGCCTGGTGAGCCTAAAGTCAAATGCTCCCTCCGCTTGGAGATTCAGGGACCTAAGTTCCCAAGGTGTAAGGCTCCAAAACGATAGAAGCCTCAGCCGAACCCTGCAACCCGCGTGGGAGCATGCCCCCTCGCCGAGGCCCTCGCCTTCCTAAGCCCTAAATCCTCAGCCTGAAACCGTAACCCCCAAAACCCCCAAACCTCTAAACCCTAAA
>CAJNJA010093041.1:340-19561 GCA_905231915.1 Symbiodinium necroappetens
TGTATCTATGTATGTATGTGTGTGTGTATGTCTGTATGTATGTATGTATGTATGTATGTATGTATGTATGTGTGTCTTGAGCCTCTGGATCGATCGCGAACTCCTTACTTGAGTTGTTGGAGAGAGTGCTGGCCTTGTTGATATTCGTAGCTCTGAAGCTGCTTCAATCTTGAGTGTAGCCTCACCCTCCTCTCCGGCTGGTAGTCAAAGGCTTGGCATATGTTAGGTTCTCGTCTCGGCGTGTTGATTGCAGTTTTTGTTCTGCACATCAGGGCCCAAAACTGTTCAAGCCATTCCGCTCTTCCCCTAAGCGTTAGCTTAAAGCATGAACCAGGCAACATGCGATCCTCAACGAAGCCCTTCCGAGAGTACATGCAGAGCCGTGGCTGCCTAGTGAGGACAACGACGACTGGCCAACGGAGGAGACGCCTCCGCAGGCCCATCTTCTCGTAGAACCGAAAAGGTGAGGGATGTTCAAGTTTTCGGTCCGAAGGGAGTTGTTTCAGGCAGGTTCTCAGGAGTGTAAGCTTTACCTTACTTAGGCTTCCTTCAGGATACTTACAGGGCAGTTGAGGTTCACAAAGCATAGGCCCTTGTTTTGCATCCGATCTTACACACAGAGCCGGGGCGAGCACCTGTTGCCGAAATGGTTTCAAGACCATCGGCCCGCTCCCTTCATTCCTGCTAGACTACATTAACAGCTCATCCCCTTTGCCTTCCTTTACGGCTTAGGCGTTCGGTTTTAGTGTTTAGTTTAGCCTCAGCCAGGACCTGCTAGCAAGTCTGACGAAGTGCATCGAGCAGGCCCGGCATCCGCCCTAGTTGCCCCCCAAGTGTAGTTTGGACTTCGAGGTTTCGAAGCTTACGGCTTGAGCTTCGGATCTGGCAAGTAAGCTACAGGACAGGTTGCAGTTGATGGCCATTGGAGGCCAGAGGCCGCTAGCCTCAAAGCATGCCAAGGCAAGTGACAATCCCGAAACCCGAACCCCCAAACCCCTAGACTCTGCGTCACGCCCACAGGCGGTGCAGCTGGAGTTCGGAGATGTGAAGGGCTGGGATGTATACCTGGCTGCGACAACAGAGAAGGCCTTAGCTGAGAGTAGCCTTGCCTCCGAGGGTTCGCACTGTGGCGTCCTAAGCTGACATGATCTCCGGTGTTTCAACCCGGCACTGGGGTTTTTTCGACCGCTCAATGTTAAAGTCTTCCGCGATTCGACGAGAGTCCCCTCCCATCACAGAGATACCACAAAAGGTCCCGTCCTCCTCTCCAGCCTCACCTCTTGTGCTGCGCATGTGCGAGCGGAATCTTCAGAATGTGATGTGATCATGTAGTCACTTCATTCGCTGCGCCCGATGCTAGACGCTCATACCCCCTCCCCGGCCTCACTCCCAATAACAACTTCGTACAATTCAAGCCAAGCCCAGCCGCAGGCACGAAAAGTGGCAGCTGACCATTTGAAGCAGAGCGCCACCAACCTGAGAAGGATTGGCATGGGGCTTTGGGGCGTGTATCTCAAAGAAGCAAAAGCGTAGGACGAACAGACTCCAGCACGGTTCTAAGAATCACTATGGAACCCTACCAGTTTTCAGCACGCAGGGTGCTCTCTCTCCCGAAGATCGAGCGCAACCGCCGCACCGGTGCTGGAGCCGTGGATGCCATGGCTGAGGCCCTTATTTCTTTGAGGATTACTTCATGGTTACTATCACGGTACTCTACGGGTTCCGATTACAGGATTCGAAACTACTGTGACGGCGAAAATGATTACGATCCTCCTCCAGCTGCTCCTCCAGCTGCTGCTGCTACTGCCGCTGCCGCCGCTGCTGCTGCTGCCACTTTAAAATGACAACGACGACGACGAGTCATCCCATCACCACCACCACCACCACCACCTCCTCCGCCAGCAGACAGTTCCAGGGCAGCGACAACAACATCAACCAGCGGCACAGCTGCATCAACAACAAGAACAAGAAGTGTATCGCCAGCACAAGCAGCAACAATGATCATGCTCATCATCATCATCGGAGCCTTCATCGTAGTGTCATGTTCCAACGCACATCACCCTTGTTTCGCAATCTTCTTTGTGTAGGCCGAGATACCGAGCAGAAGAAATGTAGCCTCAACCACTCCTCTCACCACATCAACGGCTTGGTTGTCGTAATCCCTGAGATGAAGGAAGTGTTGGCATCGGAGTGCTGCACCGATGAATCTCTGGCAGGCGCTGCTCATATCTCGTGCTGATATTTTCATCAGATTCGTGGCCGTCACCTCAGCAAGGGCTGCTGACGGTGATGCAAGCAGCTAAGCCCACCGAGCACTTTCCAAAAGCCCCATATAATCCTGGGCTCTCCCGTTAAGAACGGACAACGACACAAAGACGATGTAGGTGACTGTTTGTTGCTTCTGCAAGCCGGTGAGGGTTCTTAGTTTGATCGGCCTACAGAGAAAGCTCTTGCAAACTGCTCCTGCGGTTTCAGAGGTTTACAGGGAGTTTTGTAGGGTTTGGGGGGTGTGCGCGGCCTACAATGGCTTCAGTGGGGCTCGGAGCCTTCTAGGATGTGTACGGCCAGGAGGACAATATGGATCAAGAATGATGACCGGATGGAATTGGGTCGGACTCAAGCTTGCCGGTGCTCAGGGCAAAAACATTCCAAACCCTGTACCCTGAACCCTGAAAGCCAGTTGGCAGCCATCCCCTCGCCTGGCAGTGCCCGTGCCATCATGGCATTCTAACTTCGGCAGGATCCTGCAGAATGAGGTGTGAAAAGCCCTAAACACAGCCTGGCTTCCTTTTTACACTACCCACTATTAAACCCTAAGACCCACTGGCTTCCTTGAAGCTTCCAAGTCGATCCAGGTGGGTACTACGGGCTTCAGCCTGGTTCTCAGTCTACCGCCCTGAACGCCAAAGCCGTGAGGCACCTTGAGGTACAACGGAGCTAAGCAACTATGACGATGATTGTCACGATGATCCGTACGATGATAATCACCATGATTACTACGAAGGGGTTTCCCATGGTTTCTATTCTTGTTATCGCTGCTAGTATTGCTATTAGACTAAACGCTGCAAGGCTACACCTTTGCGCGTAAGAGGTTAGGGCCAAGATTGTTCTGGAGCACAAGGTATACATATATGTATATATTCCACAAAACCTACATATATACATATATCACACATAACATAAAAGCATGTATACATGGCATGCATATGAGGTATAATTACATATTGGCATATCATATCTACATATGTATATACACACACACACTTGCAAAAGTATTGTACTAAACAATCATAGTTGCTGCTAGTGTTCTTCTTTGTCCGCATGGTTTGATACTAGACTCCTGCCACTGGTGCTAGTATAGACTCTTCAGAAGGTACGTCACATCGAACATTCCCTCGGGCCTTCTCAGAGTTCCATCCTGGATGTGTGTCCCTGCAGGGTACTTGCAAAGAGCGTTTCACGCAGGACTTGGGCCGAACACGGCCCAACCCCATCTCCATAACGATCGAAGATCCTTTGACGATAACTTCAGCCGCGGCATTGCACAGCGCCCCCTTGCCTCGCAGTATTTGGTCGTCACTTCTGCCCTGCGCGGTGCAAGTGCGAAATGCAAGGCACCTTTGCCTACATGGCCAATGCACTGCGGCCACGACCTCAGCTGAAGCTGCATCGTTTCGATTATTGTGCTCGCTGATGTCCATGCTGCTGGTAGTTGATGACCTGAGTATTGTCTCGCGCTGAAGCTGCAGTAGTGAGGTTATCCCGCTTGCATGAGACTACTGCATGCCTATATATGACATCGCCGTCTTGGTGTCGTTGCAAGGATGCTCGACCCATCACCGCAGCGGTAGAAGTAGCAGCAGCAGTAGCTGTAGGAGTAATGCTGTGCTTTGGAGGACATCCCTAGCCATCGTTAAACGATGTAAAGCAGCAGGTTCCAGAGCGACTGGGCTGCAGCGTTGCCGCCCCTGCGTCGTCAGGGCGTCCTTGCCTGAGTGGAACTTCAGTCAGACTCCATGAAGGCTATGGGCAGTCTATCCGAGCTCTGATCCTTCCCAAGGCAAGTCCAATTTATCCCCGGCCGATTGCCCGAGATGTCGCCTTTGGAATTTGGAGCTTTGTGGGCGGTCATGAGAATCTAGCCTGAATAGCTAGTTACATGTTCTATCTTGCATAAGATGCCCACAAAAAGCCTAATTCTACTCATTTCGGCCCCTGCATCGCAGCAAGGAGGTGTAGAACTCAGACCCTCGAGCCACCACACGTTTCCCCAGTACGCGCCAAACTACGTGGTGACCGCAGAGTGCGGTCCGGACCACCGTGGCCTCCTTGGTCCGTGCTGTGGGTCGGTTGAGAAGTTCAAGTTTAGGGTTCGTGAGCTTCAAGATCAGGACAGAACTTTACTTGGAGTCCAAGTGCATGTCGTCCTTTACCTGGGTATTCTAAGGCTAGTCTAGTCTGCAGGATGATACGCCATGCTGACTCTGTCCTTTTGCGTTTGGTCGTAAACTGTGGACTTGCTTTGCATGCTTGCGTGTCGCGGATGCGCTGTGAGTGCTGAGGGAAACAATCGCTTGAGACAATCCGGTTGAGGGCACTAGCTGTGAGAAACTGCCGTTTCTACACACTAAAGTTGGGTGATGAAAAGAACCGCAGCTCGTGTCCCATTCAGTCATGACTTGGCTCGACTCCAAAGCCAGCCTGATGTCGATAAACGGTATGCGAAGTGCTTGCATACACAAAGCCGTCAACAAGGGTTCCGACCAAACAGAAAGCACTTGAGTTTCCTGGGAAGCCGACGGTGCACGGGCGGCACCCGCACAGAGCTGCAGCAACTACACCCGCTTCAGTGGCCGATGCTTTCAAGGTAGAAACGGACTCGTCGAAGTCCTAAGCCCAAAACCCGAACTGAGGCTGTTTCGAAGCTCCGCCGGAGGCGGGCACAGTTTGGCAATGCAAATGGACCAGATATATCGGAAACCTCGCATGTAAGTCAGTGCTTTTCTAAACCATGTCTCCAGCCACTTCTCTCAACTGCTAGTTGGAAGACTTGTAGGATAAGGGTTCGGCTACTTGAGCTGCGTGCTAGGCAGCTGGTCGTTCCGTCCCTTCGGAAGCTCATTGTTCCCCCGGTAGCTCTAGCTACTCGCGCTTCGAAGTACACAGAGGGCCCCAGGTCCACCAGGCCCGAGACCTGCCCACCTGTAATCATTAGGTCTCTGGCATTGCCTTTTCAATCATGGACGCCTGAAGAATTGCTGATACTATTGCTGTGGTTCCCACTAGAATTCCAGTTTCAGATATACCCCCAAAAAAAGCCCAGTCTAATCATCAAGGCCCCGATGTTAGCTTGTTTGCATGTGCTCGTCCGAGGTTCGCATGGCCGATGTCTCCTGGCACGGAAAGTACGTCACCGGAAGATCGTTTCGTCCTCAGAAAGGGTTTGGGTTTAGGGGTTGAGAGAAGCTCGCCAGCACTCTTGCAACGTGAAGCATGCCTCAGCCGGGAAAGATCCTCGTTGAACCCCTCTTGCCATCAGACTCTTGTTCTTTCCTTGCAAAGGAACCGGTTAGAGGAACTGAATATGAACCTCAGAATCCCGAACTGCAAGTCGGAGAAGCTCTGAAGCTTTTGCGTGAAGGGCACGAGAGCTTACGTCGCATATCATGCATGAGCTTCATGGTTCGTGCCCACTGCAGAAACCTTCACATATACTAGCCCTAAAACAAAGCGCTCATAAAGCCCTAATGCTAAAACAGAGCCCTTATAAAGCCCTATTTCAGGTTCTATAGGGCTCCAGGGTCCAAGGTTCACCCCAAGGGTATGTTCAGGCTAATATTCAGGCTTTCTTTCAGCAGGTCACTTTGTTCTGAGCGTGAAGAGTGAAGAATGAATGGGAAGGCAATAAGGCGGTGGCCGTGTGCTTTCATCGTCTTCAGACAGAGCTCCAACTCTAGGAGTGAAAGAGGGTGCCTGTAAGACCTTGCAAAGTCAGCTCGGAAAACTAGCGCTTCCAAGGCACACACACAGAGAGAAAGGCTGAAGCCGCATAAGTCTGCGCGTTTGCGCCTTCCACCACAGCCCAACTGAGTTCAGAAGATTGGACGACTTGAACATGCTAGCTGCGCCAGACAATTCTCCACCATGTGCTATCCCAAGCACCAGCCAGAAAAACGAAATGCTCGAAGACAAGGCGGACTCTTACTCCTAACATACTTAACTACAGATTATGTGTCAGTACTTGCCTTACAAAATCACGTCGATCGTCCGATCGTCTATAGATGTCATAAACCCGAATCCTGCGACCCTAAGCACCTGCGATAATCACTAAAAGCTTGGTCATTGGTTGACGACCAGCCAATCAGCTCCTATGCTGCATGCGCGCTTGCACCCGAAGATGCGACTACAATTCCAAGCTAACCCTAACCTCCTAGGTACCTACTATATAGGGTGCTAGAGCCCCTAGGGCCCTATACAGTAGATACCTGCGGGGTTAGGGTAAGTTCGGAAGCCTACACTGCAGGTGTGGGGACGTGGTCGCGAGATTGCAGCAGAAGCTCGGGTGCGCAGCGTTGAAACCCCCGCGGTCCAGCGACGAAGAGGAGGCCCTCAGCTGCCTGGCTTGTGGCTACTGTAGGGGCCCAAATAATTACCAATACTATTTTGGGGGTTCCTTATTATCATTATAGTATAATGGGCCCCCAAAACCCCTATTCTAATTATGAAGGCCCCTATATTAGGGCGTACAGGTTCTAATTGAAGCTGCCCTTGCAACGAGCTTAGTATCCTGGAACTTTTCACGTCTGCAGGATCCTTTCATGAGCGCAGATTTGCAGGCATGTAGATTCAATGTAGATGTACGCCTTGGGGGTCGGGTGGTTTAGGCTGCAACCTGGTTCAAGCAAGGTTTGGGTTAAGGGTCTGAAAGCCTTGGCTGGGAGATGCGGCACACGGCTCCAGCTTGCAAAATTCCTTGCAGTGTGAAAGAGCTGTTGTGGGTTTATGTCGGTTTAAGCACACTTGAGTTTGCAGCTTTGGATTTTAGTTAGCTCTGGCGTTCGTGATGCAGGCTTCCGGCATTAATCGAGCCTTTCACGTAGATGAAGCTTCCCGATATAAGATACCATCACATAACCATAACAAGCCATAACAAAATAGGTTTCGTTCAACCCCACCCGTGTGTCTTGAGCACTCAGTCGCACTGCACCTCTCCATAAACTCCTCGATAATCTAGCGCAGAGAGACGTCACTACAAGCTGAAGCCCTTGAATGTCACAGAGACTCAGGCTCCTAACCCCAAAGGCGCACTACTCCGCTACGTGAGGTTCGCAGGCGATGAGCCGAAGTGGAGTATAAGATACCCCCAAGTTATGGAGGCCTCTACATCAGGCATGTTTTTCGGAATGCCAACAGATGATCCCAACTGCAACTGGGCTCCGGACTTAAGGCTCGAAGTTCCACCGTAACGGATTCCACATCTACTTTACATCTTAGTTTTTTTAGCGCTCTTCTGGGTCGAAGGCTCGATGCAAGCATCCAACCTGGGGATCTCGGTCCTCCTGTAACTCCAGACTCGAAGCCCCGAGTCAAAGCAGCCGGTTGCAGGAGCTCTAGGACCAACGCTCTGCTGACGCTTCGCTGTGAGTGTCACACTTCTTGGTCCTCCGATGTACGTGAAGCTCCCGCCTGTCCTGGACGCCACCGAAGGCGTCGCAGAATTGCGCGGAAAGTGCTCCCAACATGGCTAGACAAGGAGATGAATGCTCGATGGATGAGCTAGCTGCACAAAGTTGCACCTGGCCCACAGCGACGCATGGATTATGTGTCCGTGCTGGCTTCATGCGCAACTTGTGCTCTGAGCGGTCCACAAAGAAAGAAAGAAAGACACCTGCAATCGTGGTTTGATCGCACTGACACTGCATGTCTACCTCAGAGGCAGCGTGAATGCCCCCCGACCCCTCACTGCCATACATGATCATACATCCACCATCAGGATCCATGAATACAGGCATCCAGGCATGCAAAACGACTCATATTCTTTAGCCAGTTTTCCTGACCCCTTGAAATGTGCATGTAGCAGCTTTGTTCTGGCTCTCAGACGCCCGTGTTCTTTATACTCACTTTAGCAGCTTCGCAATGCCGGCCAAGCTCAGCATCAACGATGTGGATGTCGCTGGAAAGCGGGTCTTCATGAGAGTGGACTTCAACGTGCCACAGGACTAAACCGCATCGCCGCCACACGAGCATTCAGCTCAGCATTGCTATCGTTACTCTGTGTTGTTCCTATAGCTATTGGCGTACCACCACACCAGCACACCCAACACAGCCAACGCTTAGCGAGGACAAGACTACCGGAACTCCGAACCCATTACGCGGTTTTCTGTTCAGAAGCGACGTGTGCTGCATTTCTCTTTGGTACCTGTGCGAGGGGTGGGCTTGTTGTAGACTTTTCGAAATTTGTAGACAACGCCTGGCATTCAGGGGTTCGAGCGTGTTCATGCCCACAGGACAAGGCCGACCCCACCAAGATCACCAACACACAGCGCATTGACGGGGCCCTGCCTACCATCAAGAAGGCCCGCGGACACAGCCGATGAATGCGATCGTCGAAGGTTTCGGCTCTAGGTGTAATATAGGGGCCTAAATAGTTACCAATACTTTTTCAAGCACAGTATAATATACCCCAAAACCCTAAATTACAGTATAAGATACCCCAAAAAACTATTCCAATTCTTACGGCCCCTGCAGTCGATGCATCTTTGCTGTGCGGAATATTGACTTAAACTGTTATGAGCTTTTCCCTCTTGTTGTTATGGTATGGTAAAGTAAAGTATAGTATAGTATAGTAGGGTTTTCCTGCAAAAGTTCCGACAAGCCAAGCAAGCCTTTGGCCACCTCGAAGTCTCGCGAAGAGGTGTTGGAGAAGGGCGCCAAGTCCGTCGTCCTTGCTTCCCACCTCGGCCGCCCCGATGGCTCCGCAGGAGCCTCAGGTCTTGGAAGGTGCTCGGGAGCTTTTGTGGAGTTCACGCTTCGATTGTGGAGGACGACCATGAGAGGGGCGGCAGGGCTGCGATGCTGGGGATCATGGTCGTGATTGCTTTGATGATCTCGGTGGTGATGACGCCTGCGACCCAATCTCCGCGAGTCGTCTCCGTCCCAGGTCGTTTCGAAGTACTCGCTGGCCCCAGTGGCCAAGATCCTGGAGGAGAAGCTGGGCAAGCCAGTCCGGCACCTAGAACTGTTTGCATGTCTGCATGAGGGCATTGTTGCTTGCTCAGTTGATTTGCTTTTGGTGCGGGGTTCCTTGGCACGCGATTTCCGGGTCGTGAGTTTCGTATCTCACTGGAGTGGCACTTGGAACCGACATCGTGCAGACTGTGGATTCGGTGATATTGACTGTCTCTTGAACATGATCAGTGCTGGCTTGCCTTCATATACACATAATACACATACGCAGTCACACACATACATATACACATACACATACACACCCGTCTGCACGCGCATGCATGTATACGTACATTCATGCATGCATGTTTGCATACATACATACATACATACGTACATAGGTATGTCTGTATGTCTGTCCGTATGTATGTATCTATGTATGCATGCATGGATGTATGTATGTATGTATGCATGTATGTATGTATGCATATTTTCTTTTAGGAGCCCCGATCCTTAACATAATAAGTCTTGACTCTTGTTGACTCTCAGGTCACTTTCTGCACTGACTGCGTCGGGCCGGAAACTGAGTCGATTTGTATCAAGACTTCAACTCTGACTACACACCCGGAAACACTAGACTCACTTCAACCCTGAAACCGCGAAACCGCTGAACCCTAACCCCGGGAGGCCAGAGGTGGAGGCTACGTGCGCTGACCCCGCGGCTGGCAGCGTGATCCTTCTGGAGCCACATGGATCATTCATGTACGAGCTGTGCACCATAAGCAGAATATATTGATAGCTGTAATAGTATAGGAGCACTGGAGTAGCAGCAGTAGCAACGGCAGGAGAAATACAGAGCATAATAGCACGGCGAGCACTCGGATGGAGCTTGTTCTAGCAGTAGGGTTCCGGACGCAGGGCTTATGCGGATGGAGTGGTTTTGGGGTTTTGAGGTTAGGGTGGGATTCCATGTCATCGAAAATGTTCATGTGCCAAGGAGCCCGGGAGTGTTACCTCGTCCCAAGCCAAGGAACCTGAGATTCCACGTGGAAGAGGAGGGCAAGGGAGTTGATCCCGAGGCCGGGATCGGAGTTGAGTGGTGGGTGGGGGGAGGATTTTGGATAGTTGGGAACTGACGTTGGGACGCTTAAACCTTAACGCGTTGGCAGAGACAAGAAGGCAGCAACCCCTCGGCCCCGGAGTTGCAAGCTTGGGGCTTGATGGTCTTCGGTCCATACCCTCGAAACGTTTTCGATTGCCCAAAAATTGAATTCCTGAAGCACAGCCTTCGGGGCATCGTTGCTTTGCGCAGGAGCAGAGCTACGTGATACCCATGCAACTCTCTGCCAGAACAACTTACGGTAGCCATTGTTTTACCTCCTCCAGCTGCGCATGCAGAACTGGAAGAACGAAGCTTCCCTTGCAGGGTCCCGTACTGGAGCCTTACCCCTAGTCTCCACCGTAGTTCCTTTTTTGGTTCACCTGTATAGGACATGAACTATCCATGTTAAACCACAAAGGGAACTACAATGGAGACGACAGGTAATTAAGGATGCATTTCTTGGGCCCCCGCCTCAACTGCACAGGCCGCAAACCCGCAGTCTGCAAGCCTAGTCTAAGGATAGGGGCCTTAATAATTACCTATATGTTTTTTTGGGGGGATCCTTATTTTCTTATTTTCTTATACTATAAAGGATCCCAAAACCCTATTCTGATTATTAAGGCCACCTAAGTTCGCCAACTTTTCGCCGCAGGGCAACAAGATCAAAGCAGACAAAGAGAAGGTAGCAGCATTCCGGGCATCCATCAGGCGTGGTGCTTAGGGTTGTTGTTCTCTCAAAATTCATGTCATCAAGGGCTGTTCTTCGGGGCACCGTACATGCAGCCTGAATAACTCGTGGTCGTGGTTCCTGAAAACACCAGGAAACAGTGTCAGGACATGCCGGTGACAGGCCCTTGTGTGGGTGTAGATGGCGCTTGTTGCAATTCTTGTTCACTGCAGTCCGCTTCACCATGTTACATTATGCTGTTTCACAGTCTTTCGCGCTTAACATTCATGGAAGTTTCCCAATTGTAGCATGGTACCACGTAATAGAGAATACTCTCGGCAGTGGTATTCGGAAGTACTACATTAGTTTGAGGTGGTTCCGAGTTGGCAGGGTTTCGCACATGCGCTCCGGCCTAGATACCACATACATGTGTCTCCTTCGTCATCATTTCGACACAGCTAGGACCTGGTAGTTGCGAAATACACAAACCTTGGCGTGGAAAACGCACCCCAAGCAAATTGGCCCATGGTGCAGGAAACTTGCGGACATCTACTGCAACGATGCCTTCGGAACTGCACACCGTGCACACAGCTCCATGGTTGGAGAGGGTTTCGACGTGAAGTGCGCCGGCGATCTCATGGGCAAGGAGCGCTTCGAATTCTTTCAAAAGTTCTGCTTCGGCTAAGGCAGCTAAGGCTTCTTTCGACATCAGACAAGATGCTTGAGATGCTCCAGGAGGATTCGTGAAGTTTAGTCTGTAAGGCATGCAGAGCCCTGGAAGCGCACGTGGCTTACTCTACGTCACCTGACCCGCAAAGCCCACATACCATCGGGTGCCCACGCTGAAATATGTGGAGTCTCCCAAGTCCAAAGCGAAGGCAGTAAACTAGTAAACCCAGTAACCCCACACTACAATGCATGTTGGCCAACACCCATCAGGAGCTCGAGGCTTTCGCGAAGGTCCTGGACAACCCCGCCAAGCCCGTGTTGGCCATCCTCGGTGGTGCAAAGGCGGCACTTGCGTGATAACAACGGGCGGGGTGCAAACATTCCAGTGGTTGCAGCTTGTCAGCTGCGTGTGCCACGCAGCCGCTAGCTTCTATCTAGCCAGTACCAGTACCAATGCCGCTGCCGCTTCTACATCTACGACTACTCCACCTCCCAGTAATTACCTACTCCCATTATTCTGCCTCTACTACTACTACTACTACTACTACTACTACTACTGCTGCTGCTACTGCTGCTACTACTACCACCACCCCACCACAACTACTGCTACCACTTCTTCTTCTTCTTCTACAACTGCTACTGTGTCCTTTGTACTTGATCTCAAGCAGCTCGTAGGCTTCACCAGGACAGAGGAATAGCATTTCTGTTAATTGCACTCGGGGCTCAGTGCTAACTTACGCTTAGAACAAAAGCCAGGGCTTCATAAAGTAGCTTCACCTGTTTAATGTACTTGGGGCATGTTCTACTGCCTGAGGCACGAATATTACAGACTCGAGGATGTATATGATTGAGGACGTCGGGACTTGAGGCTGGGGATTTGGGATTAGACTGGATGGGCTCAGAGTCCAGATTCGCGGAACGTTCAGCTCAAAATCCGCGAGCCCACCTGCCTGAGCATCTGATCGGCACGTATTTGGCATTCCTGTTTGCAGGGGTCCAAGGTATATACACTTGCCGAGTCCTGACTCTCCTCCACCTACCTGGGGTGCGAGTTCAGAGCTGCAGAATTCGAGGAGATGTCGGGGTCTTGTCACAATGTCAAGAAGGTTTTAGAGCTTAGAGCCTCCGTCACAAGAAGCGCAGGTCAGTGACAAGATCCAGCTGATCATGAACATGTTGGACAAGGTGCCGTTCGCTGCATCCCAAAGCCTGGCCCGAAGCTGACCCAGGTTAAGCTCAGTGAAGCTACTTTCAGATCGGAGGACGGTCTAGCACTCCTTCCATGCCCTTGAACCCAAGATCTAAGAAGCAGGTTCTGCTGAACGCAAACTCGCTCGCTCTTCTATTCTCAATTTTGCTTCTTCTCAGGTGAACAAGATGATCATTGGTGGCGGCATGGCTTACACTTTCCTCAAGATCAAGGACAGCATGTCCATCGGAACCTCCCTCTACGATGAGGAAGGCCCGGTTTGTCTCGATGGTAACTTAAAGCAAAGAAGCACCAACAAAGGAAGTCGTGAACTTATGGGTTAGTTGGGTAGGGAGGGAGAGAGGATTGGGGGCCTTCAACACTTTCGGCTTTGGAGGCCTACAACAGGTATGTTGAACGACTCTTGGTGTAGTAACCACGAAGGTACACATCTAGTGGCTTTCAACACGATGGCAGGCAGCAAAGCTAGTATATATCTTACTGATACCGCATACCTGGTGCAAGTTGGTATCCAGAAGGGCAGTGTGGTTATACAGAATGGCACAGCATGTCTCTTTGAGCTAGCAGTGCGCTTTGTCGTGCACCGTAAAGCCCTTGAATGATATGCCGCTGCGTCAACTGAGAAGGCATGCCTTGTTCGCTTGATGGCTCGGCATGGTTCTTCATTTGCTGTCGCCTCCATGCCATGCTGTTGGTGTGCCTGTGGTCGTCTGTGGTCTTTCGGGGTATGTTTTAACCCGAAAGTCTAAACCCTTAAACCCCTGAACCTCTAAACTCAAAACCCTACACCCTAATCCAAAGCCCTACCTAGCCCTAAGCCCTAGACCCTCCTTTGAAGTGTCTTCGAAAATGTGCGAAGGGGCCAAGATCGTCCCTGAGATCCTGGCCAAGGCGGAGAAGCTCGGCATCTCGGCAACAGCTTCAGTGCTTGAAAGAACTGGGGTTTAGGGCTTTAGGGTTTAGGGTTTGGGGTTCGGGAGTACTCGAAAGAATTGGGGTTTAGAAGTTTAGGGGCTTCAGGGCTTTTGGGGGTTTAGGGTTCAGGAGTACTTTCCGTCTTAGGCAACCTTCCACGAAAGCCGGGACAAATTCCACAATGCATGCTTCGGCAGCTCATTGGAAGGTACTTGTAGCCGACATTTCTTTTCGGAGGCCAATGCTCTAAAGTGTGAAGTGTCGCAGTCATGCAGAAGGGTATCATGGTAGAAGGTCCAAGCATTTCGTTCAGGTTTATCGGGGACTCTGCAGGTG
Organism: Symbiodinium necroappetens; assembly: GCA_905231915.1. Lineage (NCBI taxonomy): Eukaryota > Dinophyceae > Suessiales > Symbiodiniaceae > Symbiodinium > Symbiodinium necroappetens. The sequence goes on from CAJNJA010093041.1 coordinate 14,408, forward strand.
TGGAGATCATCCTCCCCGTCGACTTCACCTGCTCCTCCAAGTTTGGCGAGGATGGTGAGATCAAGGAAGGCAGGGATCCGGCTTGCTGCATCGATAGCTCCAAGTTCCTGATCGACACGAGCCGAAGCCATAGCCCGAAATTCCTCCCAGACGCCAGCAGATGTCAGCCCAAAGCAAAAAGGGTTTAGGTTGTCTAGAGCCAGAAGATCGAAGCAGGAGTTCCAAAGGTGTTACTCAGTTAGTCCTGATCCCAACCCTTACTCGGGCAGAGCTCGAAGCTCTCTTTGCTCTCTTGGGCCCTTGAAGCTTCATGGCTCCCTGCACCAAGTTGCAGATGTTTGGGGTTTAGGCTTTAGGGAGTCGTCCAGCTTCTCTATACCCCATAGGCATAGCCTACACTCGAAGCCCCAGTTCTCAAAATCTGAAAGAAAACGCCACCCAAACGGCAGGTGTGACCAAGGAGGGCGGCATCCCTGATGGCTCCTCTGACGCGTCGGAGTTCCTGAAAACATGGGTTCTGAGGTTCTGGAAGCGTGGGGGCATGGGATCTGCAGCTGAACTAGGGGTGACGAGGTGCAAGGGATCCTGCACAAAAGGCGAACAAGTAGAGTATGCAGTGATAGTAGCATGAACTCGCATCATGGCCACCGCCACCACAATCATCCTTGCGACCATCGTCACCATCATCCCAAGCACCGCAGTACTCAAGGAGTCGCCCGGTAAATTCTAGGGATGAGAGACTGGCTTGAGCTCAAAGTGGAGGGGGGGGCTGCGAGTTCGATGTTCCCTTTCTGTGAGTAGTCTGACTTTGTGTGTGTGACTGACCTGTGACTTAACTATGTGCAAGCTTGCACGTCTTGCTCGTCATGGCGATCATCATGGTTCTCCATGCTCTGGTTGTCGTTTGTGTTGCTGCCTTCAGTCTTCTTGTTTTGCCACCATGACTGCTACAGATTCGAGGTGAAGGCTTGGACTGCGCAGCCCAAAACGGCAGATCTGAGTCAATGACTTAGACGTTGGGGAGAACCTCAGCCCTACACTGCTTGACCCTAGAACCAAAGCCGGTGCGTTGCATTGCAAAGCCGCCGAAGACCCCAAAAAAGATCTGAAACGCCGGCCTGCGATTAGAAGAACCTGCAACGGGATGGACGTGTCCATCCCCTAGGATTCTGCCAGGCAAAAAGCTTAAGAAAATCCCAAGCCTTCCTGGTAGAAGGCTTCATGGGCCTGGACTGCGGCCCAAAATCCGTGGAGTTGAATGCCAAGGTGGGGAGTAGATCATCTTCCAGTGTCTCACTATCTTTGCTGCTTTTACTGTTACTCTTACCGTTGCTGTTGCTGCTACTTGAGGTTTGGGTTTTTCGGGGACCAGGATCCCTCTTTAGGGGCCGGGTCGCCGCCCTGAAGATCCGTCCGAGGCCGTGGCGGAGTCCAAGACCATCATCTGGAACGGCCCGATGGGCGTCTTCGAGATGTCGAAGTTCGAGATTGGTACCTTGGACATGCGTGTAGGGTGTAGGTCTCGGGTGATATGTATATACCTTAGACATCTGTCTAGGGTTGAGGTTTCGAGTGATACGAGTTGTCTGCTATCGCTCTGGCCGGGGCCTCTAAAGCGGGTTTCTTGTCAAGGTGTTTCAGTTTCGGTACGTCCACCCCAAACCCTGCCGCAGTCGTATGACGGTCGATTTTATGGCTGATCTGAATTTGCTGTAGGGTTGCCACAACGCTCAAGCGGTGAGACAAAGCGAGGATGTAGGTAGATCTCCCGATGCTTGGTTCTCATCGTGTTGGCAAGGGAGTATGTCATGTAATCAGCATTGGCCATTCAGACTAGATAGTTTGCACAGCCTTGCCGCCCAACATGGGAACCCTGCGCCGGAAAGAATTGAATTTCTGCCGTCATGAATACAAACACGGACGGCGCGTTTTCCCATTTCTTGTTCTTTGTATCCATGTCACGTCCGCAACTCCGGCATCTTGACGGCAACTCAACCCGCTGATCTTCCAAGCACGTACTTGAACTTCCTGTTCCGCAGGTCACAGGTGCTTGGAACGAGGTTGAGGTTCGAAATCGAAGCCTGGGGTGGACTGATTAGCCAGCAGGTTGTATATTGAGTATCGGCACGCTAAGTCTATGGTTCGTGAGGCTAACAAGAAGAACACCTAAAAGGTGCCAATCAGCCACTCAGCCAATACTGGAGGGAGAAGAAATGAACTCGCAAGAAGCGTGTACAGGGACCTGTAAGTAAGTACAAAATCATCGGAGCGACAATCGCCAATAACATGCGGCGAACGGTTCATGTCGTCGAAAGAGCTCAAGCGGAAATCGGAAATTCCGGAAAAGCTCGATGATTCTCCAGATCCCCAGACAAGCGTGAGAGACGGACACTAGCGTGCATGAGTGGAGGAACTGCGCATAGAATCTTATGCGCCTTGGTTTAATCGTTGTTTCGCCAAAAACTGAGTTAGAAATGCCGAGGCATCATAACACGTGCGGGGTCTTGTCGGGGCGCAGCTTCAACCCTAAACCCTCTGCAGACTCGCGGCGATGAATTCATTCTGGCTTACCAAGTCACTCAGAAATTGCATCCGGCAGTCTGCCCCGAAGTCCCGATGTCTTGGAACTCTAGCCGTAGACCATATGTATTTATGTGTATATATATATACATCTTTGTTTCAGTATGTACATAACATGCGTATGTATGTGTATATATATATACTATTTATTTGAACCGCTTTGCCTCTAAGCAATGTCTCAGGCACTAAGAAGCTCATGGATGCAGTGGTCGAGGCAACCGGCGCAGGTGTGATTACTGACACTTGGCTGCAGGCAGAAGAGTTGGATGTTTTTTTGCTTTTGATATAAAGGCCAGTGCACCGTATAGTGGAGCACCAACACAAATGCTAGATTCTTAGATCGTACAAGACAGGTACGGACAGCGAAACACATATCCTGAGCCGTTGCTGGGCATTCCAGTTTCATAGGCATTGCTGCGTTCAGGTAGGTGCAGCCTTTCGTTGCGGGATTCCCAGGTTTTCTCGTTTGACACCTGGTCTGCAACTGAATATGGAGAGGCATCGAAAACTGTAACTTCTTGCAAAACTTGTCATGAGGATCAACGGTGCCGCGGACTCCAATTTAGGGAAAGGGTGCCATCGGGTCTTCGAAGCCGTCGAGAGCTCTTCACACTCCATCCTGGATCTTTGGTTTGCAAGTCTACCTTACATTACCTAACCCCTGCACTCAAAACCCCGAATCTGAAGCCCGAAGCACACCAAGAGGTCATCGGCGGTGGCGACACGGCCACTGCATGCAAGAAGTACGGCACAGAGGACAAGGCTAGTCCACACCATTTCTGCTATGTACCCGTCTATGTTGCTGTGCTATACTTGTGTCTGCGTGTGTTTTCCGGTGTCTACACACATGCACAAAAAGGCGCATAGAGCTGGTACATGTATGTGGTTAACTACAGATTTACTCAGGTTCGGTTTGAGTATTATGTGCAACATGCCTACATCTTCCGGCGCGCAGTCTGCAGGTTTGCTGCAGACGAGATGTAACTTTCAATACATACTATTTGCTGCTACGGAACCGGTAGCCCTCTTCAACAGCCAGTGTGATCCAGCTTGGTTCCCGGTTCCAGCCATAGCCCCAAACCGCCAGAACTCGAGCCCTAAAGCAAGACGTAAGCATAAGAATCATCACTTTGGTGCAGGTCACCCACTGCAGCACTGGCGGCGGCGCTTCTCTTGAGCTCCTGGAGGGTAAGGAGTTGCCAGGCCGGGCGTAGCGGCTTTCAGGCGCTTAGGAGCAGCAGCTCTTGAGCTTGAAAGCTACTGGTTACTGGCCTTTTGAGCAGTCATGAAATCCGTACCGGAACCATCAGTTCAAAGGTGGTTGTTTGCAGACCTTGATTCGGGACCCCATCTCAGAGAACCTGGCTTCTCTACTCTCGTCCGCCCTATGTGGTCGCGTCACACTGAGTGGAGCTGGGCTGCTGAAACTGCAGTGCGGCCTGTCTTCGAGCAACTGATAGGTGATTACGTCTACGACGCACAGAGACATGTAATCTACGCATAGCCAGAGACTTGCAGAAGCCTCTACCTATTATATGACTATACTACACGTGTCTAGAAGTAGGCATGTAGGTGTGCGTAAGTATAGCTCTCAGACAAAATGTTCGCACGCAATGCTTGCCTAATTTCCAACAACCTAAGCACGACGAACAAAGGGTTCCCTGCAGGACCAGTTCAAGGTCCCTGTGACATAAGCTGCCTAGCCTCAAAACTGAAGGCCGTGTAGGAATTTCGATGAAAATTCGATGTGTTCGTGCAGGCATACATGTGTCAATTTATATATATATATGTACATATATATATATGCGTATAGACACATACCTATCTATATATAAATATACATACATAATACCTACATGCATGCATGCATGCATACAGACATACATACATACATACGTATGCCTATATTTGTATATACATGTGTATTTGTGTAGTTGTTTATTTTATTTATCTATTTAGTTTTTGTTTGTTTAGAAGCTTCGCGTCGTCCGCCTCGGCCCGGCTGTACTTGCAGCAGGTGCATTGTTTCGGAAAGCAACGGGTAGGTCACAGAGGTGAGGTCTTGAGTGAATGAGCGCATTTGTTTTATGTTTTCGATGTCAGTATTTGTTTGCATGCTAAGGCTCTGAGCAACAATCCGACGCGAAAGGTATCACATTCCTTGCATTATCCCACAGACGTGACTATGATAATCGTAATTATCATCACATTCTCACTGGTCTCGAATTCAACCTCCCATATGCTGGAAGGGGAATCAAGCTTTGCAACGCAGTACAAGACACAGCCCCAGAAGTCCCAGATCTTGGCATCAGCCTCACGAACGATGTAAGCTAGCTCGTCTTGCCTGGCTGCATGCAAAAGCAAGAAAGGGGGGGCAACCAGAATCTCTACGACGTAGGGGCGAGGCGAAGTTATGTATGCATTTAGTTATTCATGTATTTGTGTTGGTATGTATGTATGTGTTTGTGGCTGTGTACATACATGCATACATACATGCGTACATACACACATACAGACACGCAGACGTACGTACATACATACGTACGTACATACCTACATACATACCTACACATA
>CAJNJA010093052.1:0-13423 GCA_905231915.1 Symbiodinium necroappetens
TTTTTTTTTTTTTTTTTTTTTTTCGGGGTGTTTTTTAGGGGCTTTGCGGGGGGAGGGAGTTTTGGGAGTGAGGGTTTCAAGAGTTTTGGGGATCTCTGTTTTGGGGGTCTGGGAGTAGCGTTGAGGGGTTTTGGTGGATGTTGCGGAAGGATTTGCAAGGCGAAGGGTTTCGAGCTCCGGGCCTGAGCTTCTTATTCTGGGTTTTCGTTAAGGGATTTAATTTTAAGTTACTATAATAAGGAAACCATATTATTTACTATAGATCCCCAGTATGGTAGCTTAAATTACATCCCTTCACAAGATGAAGGGCTTGGGCTTTCAGGCTTAGGATGTCAGGGGAAAGGGCTTCCGGGATGTGGAGTCTCTTGATAGATCTGGTGCACACCGCCTACTGGGTTCTTGTGAAGGGATATAACTTAAGTTACCATAATGGGGATCTATGGTACACAATATGGTTTCCTTATTACGGCAACTTAAATTAACATCCCCAAACAAGAACCCAGGTCTAAGCTTCGGGCTTGAGGCTTGAAGCGCCCTGGAATCCCCGAACTGGCGCCTTCCCTGCGCGCAGCACTCCGAGAAGGCTGATCACCAGGCCGTAGGAACGATCTGCGACCAGTGCCACCACCCTGGTGTCCTGGGATTGAGGTTGAAACGAGAGAGATTGCGTGAGTTTAGGCTTCCTGAACCCTGCGAAAAAAACGCCCAAACCCCAAACACCAACACCCAGAATGCATCATGATGCAGGGGTTCTCGTGGCAACGACGGTGCGCACTAGGGTCTGTTGAAAGGGTGAGCGCCGACAGAAAACCAGCACAAAACACGGAAGCCCAACTTTACCAGGACTAAGAAGCTACTACCTACCTCCTACTACTACTACTACTACTACTACTACTGCTACCACCACCCGACGCTCCAACAGAGCGCCAACTTCGAAGAGATCCAAACCTGGAAATGGGTAGTTTTCTAAACTAGGGTCCCTTATAGGCTCCTTTTTCTAAAGGTGCCCGTACTATATTGGGTACCTAGAAATGGAACCTAATTTAGAGAACTACCCAAATCCACAAACAACCTAAACACCCCAGGAATGCCTCAAAACCGCGGAATCTTAGACACCCTGAACACGCTAAAACCCAAAGCACCCCCAAAGACAGCCTCAACATCTCTGAGCCCCAAAGGGCTTCGGTTCCCAAGCCCTAAACTGGGTTCTTGTCAAGGGGTGTTTATTTAAGTTATCGCAAGAAGGAAACCATGTTAGTTACTATAGACCCCTATTATGGTAACTTAAATTAAATCCGTTAACAAGAACCCAGGTAGGGGTTGGGTTGTCCAGGTCTTTTTTTGTTCGCTCTGGCTCATAGCCATGGAATCCAATCTTGGATCTTGAACTTACAGACTTTGGGCTTGAGGGTATGGGACTCAAAAGCTTCGCAAGGCTTAGTGCATCAGGGTTTCACCCCACCCCGCACGACCCATAACTCTCCATCCAAACGCGACACACACGGGTGCAAATGCACAAGAAGCCTGAACTGTGCTAAAAAAGCCTTATCAACTCGCAGCCTTAAACCCGAAACCACAGTCCGTGCAATCTTACTTCCGAAACGCCGCAGACGTTGATGGCTCGTCGAGAAAACGCGCTTAACAGATCATGCCGAGGAATCGGGAGCCCGGCCAATGCGAACCACCAGAGAGATTAGGGCAGGTGCGGGCTCAGGGAAGCAACGGGAATACTACGGTTGATGATATAAATCCTGCATTACCCTAAGGACCCTAAACTATGGGAATTATGGTGTATTCCTTATTATAAGTAATGCAGGATTTAATTCATCAACCGTACCATGTCGTCCTCTAGTCCCCCGCTCTCCTAACAAGGCACTCCCAGACTCCCGTCGTAGACTCCGGTTGTTTCAGTGGCAACGCGGACGTGATGCTACGAACTGAGCCGCCGGGCCCCATACCTTTTTTGGTATACTATACTATATCGTATCATAGTATAGTACATATAGATATGGGCATGATATGGGTAGTTCTCTAAATTCGGGCCCCCTTTCGGTCTCCAATATAGTTCGGCACCCTCATAAAACGGAGCCTAAAAGAGGACCCTAATTGAGAGCACTCCCCGCATGTTACCGGTGCGAGTCGCTTGTCTCCCAGGCCTCGCTCTCCTCCTTCTCGTGCGCCTGCACTCAGACTTCGACGAGATAGGGGGTGGTACCTTATTTTGGGGTTCTTTTTTATAAGGATCCTGCTACTTAGGGTACTATATTGGGGTCCCCTAGTCTTGACCCTCGATCCCCCATTTGACAACACCTGGGGGGCCCAAATAATTTCGAAGAGGGCTTCCCAGTAGTCTTTAAGGCCTCTGCTGACGTGTCGCAGGGTTCTCTTGGAACTTGAACACAATTCGAGCAGGAAGGGTGTGCATTTGGCAACAGATGCTGTGAGGAAAACAAGTGTCCATGACTGGTGATGATGAGGAGGAGGATGATGATGATTCCTAGAATTTAGGGTTTAAGTGGCGCAATCGGGACCCTCCCTGCGCAGCCCAAAACCGGTGCAGTGGACGACTCTGTTGGCACCTCCAGCAGCAGCTCGTCCAAGACGAGGAAGAGCACGGCCTTCTGTCGACGGACGGGCTCTCTTTTCTGACTTCGTGCTTGGGCACTTTGCTTGCCGGGGGCAAAGGACCCCAAGCCCGGATCTCGTAGGACCCACCGGGCCTTCAAAACATCCAGCCCTGGCCTTGACTTGCTCTGAAGATCGGGGCTGGAGGGTTCTGCAGGGCTTTTGACGCGGACTGGGGTTTTGGCCTGGGCAGTAACTCTCAAAGAGATTTTGGCCCGGAACCGCAAAGCTCAATGCGTCTTGGCACATGTTGATGCGCAGTGCCTCATCAGAAGAGTACAGCCTCTGTACGTCCGTACTCGGATATTTTGCATGTTGCTACACGGTGCCGTGTCTTGCCAAATTTCTGTCTGTTAAAGCACGTGTATACCCTCGCCACAGTATCTGCTTTTCCGAGTCCCCACATATGTCTTTACGGCAGTGTTGTTAAAAGCCCCGTCAAAGACAACATGGGAAGTCCTCTCAGAATCAACTCGACACGTCACCCTGCGCTCTCTTACCATCTCTGAATCCTACAAGCCTCCGCCACAAAGCCTCCACTCTCCAATCAAAGCCCCCTCAGGTACAATGAGCTCCGCTTAGGACTCGTGATCGTGTGTTTCAGGACGTTTGGGTTTCAGAGAAGCCCAGTAACAGCAACAACAAAAGACTATTCTCTGGCTTCATCGTATGATTTTCCCGAGTAGTCCTAAGCGGGCATCCGACTCTCTGGAAACTCCGAGGGTCCGCGCCGCCAAGGCAAAAGCCTTCGAAAGCTGGCTAAATGAGACTTCCTAAAGACGCCAGAGGCTGATGAACAAAAACCCGGTGCTCTCTGTCGTAAAAGCACGGCCTAAAGAACATGTACCATCATCCTGCTGGCTCAAGATCCTCATAACAAAAAAGCAGGATTCTGCCCACCAGCCGGATCTTTACTGAAATTCAGAAGGGGCGTGATCCTTTCCGACTTCGAGGGATGTTGGAGTCTCTCAGTGAGGGTCCAGGAGTTCGGGCTCGAGAGGCGGTAACCGCACTGGGGTTTCGGATGTGAAGAGGGCTGCAAGGCTTAGGAAGTTGGGCCATGACAGCTTCGGCTTCAGGGTTTATAGACTCCAGCGCACTTTGAAGCCAAGGCCCCTCCCTGGGGCTCGGCCATTCAGAAAAACACCTGAGCCTGGACTGGTAGAAGGAAGATCCCTGTGACAAGGGAGCGGGCCTCAACCGTGTAGGCTCCTGCGCCCTTTCGCTCTTTTTGAGTCAAAACAAGGTTTGCCTGCCCATGGAAAAGAGGGGTTAGCGTTTCTTGCTGAAGCCTCATGTGCGTGGAGTTTACCGTCCCAGTGTCGGTGGCATCAAAGAACTTCCTAAACCCTAAACCCTAAACCCTTATAACCCTTCAAAGGCCCTGAGAGTTTTTAGCCCAAAAGAGAACCCTGCGCTAGGCTTCCCGCGATGAGGCCGCAGAAGGCCGGTGTTGTCTTCGCCTCGTGAGAACCAGAGGCTTAGGCATTTGCGGCCTTTTTTGAGCTTGGGGGCTTTGGGTTTAGGGTTTAGGGTTTGGGGTTTAGGGTTTGGGGTTTAGGGTTTAGGGTTTGGGGTTTTGGGTTTTGGGTTTAGGGTTTAGGGTTTGGGGTCTAGGGTTTTGGGACGCAGGGCTTTGGGGGTTGACTTTGCTTTCCTTGATGGAAAAGGGGGTTCGGGATCTGGGGCTCCGGACAACACGAGCCTGAAAAGAAGTATCATCATGACAATGACCATCGACCATCATAACGGGCAAGTCAAAAGTCCATAGTATGCTCGAGCAGCCTGGCTGTTGGATTCTGGGGCCATCTGGGCCCATCTGGGCCCATCTGGGCTATCTCTGAAACTGCCTGGTGACTTGCCTGGTGTAATGTGAAACTTCATGGCCAAAGCCAAACCAGAATCAACAGCTAACACAGCTGCAATAGTATAGTAAAAACATGTAAAAACAGTGGCACACAAAGTCGTAGTACTCCTACTAATGCGCATATTTTCCGATGGGATAGGCCTCAGACCGAGCGCTCCAGGTGTGGTCAAAAGCATCACCAATTAAAATCGCAGACGGAGCTGCAATACAAGAACGAGCAGGGAAGTCACACCGCAGGAATGTATAGCAGTGCCTCCAACAGTGGCCTTTCGGGGCCGCTACGACTCTAGAATCGTCCGCAGGAACACCACTGTAACGACAAATAGCATGAGTGACAACTTCACAGAGCAATGGGCAATGACAGCAACAAGCTGTAGCGATGATGACGATAAGGAGGGGAGGAGACGGAGCGGAGACTGATGAGGAGGAGGACGAGGATGAGGCTGAGCGTGAGGGTGAGGATGATGAAGATGGCCCTGGCGCTAGCGCCAATAGCAATCATGGCAACAATCATACCAATCATCCCCTTCTCCAATCTCCAGGCCCTACACCCTCCGCCCCACAGCCGTAGTAAAGGTTGTGGCCTCGTCAGCACCCAAGAATGCCACTGTGGAGGCAAAAAGCATCGTCAGCGGAGGCATCTGATTGTCAGGGTCGGGGTTTGGGGCGTGGTTTGGGTTCGAGATCTGGGTGTGGAAAGCTTTCGCTTCGAGAACGATGTCCAAGTAGCCAACACAAAAGCCAACACAAAATGATGGCAGTCATTATGATACTACAGCAACAGGCAGGTTGCTGATCCAATAATAACGATGGTTAGGCATGTATCTATGAAGAGAAAGATATACCTTGACATAACTGTTTTCGTGGCCAGCCGGGGGGGCTTCGGTCTGGACTATGTGGCCTACAACTTGAGCACCGAAAGCGCTGAATCCTGAACGTCTGGGAGAAACGTAGAGGCTTTTTGGGTTGCTTGCTTGCTTCGTTCCTTCAACGGCTTCCGGATGGCTAAGGCTGTCATGAGCCTGGCTTTCTAAAGCAAGGCCTTCCAAAGAGTTAAAATGAGACTTCCCCTTATACGCTTTCACCCCTTAAGGACGCCATTCCCGCAAGGCTTTGGGAGAGCTTTTGAGCCAGGTCCGGGCTCCAACTTGCTCTGACTTTGCCGGGTTTCAGCTCCCCGAGAGCTGAGTGTCACGGCCCCAAGACCCCCCCAGCCCACACCGCTGCGGAAGAAAGAAAAAACTCAGAGCTCTAAACTCCTGGCCCGACAAGCACGCGACAGCGGACAAGAACCGTCAATCACCATCATCAGCATCATCATCATCATCAAAATCTGAGCCCTCGGCTGCCAGGATCATCGCTGCCACCCAGAGACGGCGCAGCGACTGACAATGTGGTCGAAGGGTTAGCGGGTGTAGGGTGCTGCGTGTAGGAATGGCGTTGTAGGGTGAGGTCTGGGAGTTCGGGGTTGTGGGATTTTCGGTTCAGGGGTCGAGGGTTGGGGGTCGGGCCGGGTGGGCCATCGTGAAAGCGCCCTACAAGATGCCGCGCGCAGCGTTGTTGTAGCGTTGGGGCTCTGGGCCTTTCTCTGCTCTACAGTCAGAGCTCTCGGATTCCGCGTCAGGGTTGCGAGTTCAACCCCTCGAATTCTAAAGTTTAGGGTTTAGGGTTTAGGGATCCCAACTCTGTACCTGCCTTGGTGAGCGAGCAGGCAAAGGAGTAGCCTGGGCTTCCGTGAAGCAAACCGAGGGTTCTGGCTTCCAAGGAAAGTTTTCGCGACGGAACATCCCCGGAAAGTTCATAAGTAGTACTCATAGCTACATATGATGCTTCTGTTATCGTCTCGTGACTTACACTTTCCAAGGTCCTTTGAGAGAACCCCGGGTTGGAGACCTTTGGAGCTGAAGGAATTGGGCCCAGGAGGTATCGGCTTTCGGTTGCAGATCTGAACAGTTCGCCGAGAGTTTGCGGGCCCCACTTCATGCTGCAACTCTGTGGGAACTTGCAGCAAGAACGGTACTAGTTTTGCAAAATCATGGATCAACGTCTTGTTATAGAGTTGTGATGCAGGGCTTGCCATTTAGAGCATAGAGCTTGGGGGGCATGGAGCGGATTCAGGCCACGCAGGGTATCAGGAAGGCAGCCTATGTTCGCTCGAGTCCTCGGAACCTGCATCGTTTTTGCAAGCTTTGAGAAGCGCGACCTTCGACCGTGCCACAGCATCCCAGCCCGGACCCCGAAAAACACTCCCGAAGATCTAAACCCCTTCGCAAAACCAGCCGTCAGCCCTAAAGCTCGTAATAACCTTCCGAGGGGCCCAAGAAACCCATCTCGATGGCCGTTGCTAGGGCCTTGCATCGGGGCTTCGGGTTGCTCGAGTGCCGATGATCGGCGTTATTAGGGTGATGATGATTCCTGTCCGATGTACGGGTGAGCGCTGCTGATTTAGGAATTACAGCTTTGGGATAGGAGGGCTCCGGATGTCGGATAATCGGACCCTTCCAAAACCCAAACCTTACAACCCTCGTCGCTAACGCTAGTTACGCTAGTTCACGGCTTGCTGGGCTTACTGGGTTGACTTAGTCCTCAGTGCCCAGCTTCCAGTCAGCAGGGAATACGAGCGTCCCAGTGCTCAGAATGCGACCCGGTCATAAACCCCACATGCTCAGCACTTAACCCTAAACACCAAGGACGGCAGTCAAAGTCCCAAATGCTTACAATGCCCACATGCAGCTGATTCTTCGAAGCCCCTATGTTACACCCACAACCTGCAACCCTGAACCTCGGAAGCACGATCTGACCAGAGTACCGAAAGCTGCCATGATCAAGCTCCACCCTGAAGCCCCTTAACTCAGAACCCTAATCCCGAACCCCCACGGTCAAGATCCCAGATTTTGAAGCCTGTACTCCAAACCCTGTTCGAACCCTTCATGTGGACCCTCATGTGACAGGGGGGGTGTCTTACCCAGGAGCCTGCATGAACACCTTGACCCGAGCTGACCCGAGCAACCCCCGAAGAGCTGGGCCCACGACCAGCAAGCAGCCGCTCCCCTCCAGATCCGCAATTCGTTTCTAAAGGCTGGAGTCTAGGCTTCAGGGTTTTCGGGTTTTAGGGTTTTGGGCTTAAGGTTTAGGGCTGTAGGGTTTCATAGGGTTTTACAGGGTTCCTACTGGCCCTCCTACCCCACGTCGGAGCTCCCGAACTGGGGGCACGGAGGTCTGAGCGCAGACGAGACAACGCTCGGGGAACGGGAACTTGCATTCGGGGGCCTACGCTCAGAACCGAGGCCTTGCAGAGGAGCCCCAAAAACTGCATCTAGGAAATGTCACTGTATTGCAGGCATGCATGCATTTACGTAGGTGTGTATGCGTGAATGTACGTATGTTTGTGTAGGCGCCTGAATGTACGTTCCGGCACAGATGTACATAAGTACATGCGCACTGTGCAGGTAGATGTAAGTGATCGAAAACCAGCGCTCCTGTAGCAAGAGTTGCTTCGAACCTGTCTCCCAACCCATCTCTTAATCGTCGTAGATCAAAGCGGCAGCACTGCACAGCAACACGTCCAGAATAGGCGGTCTTGGCAGACCCCCCAAGCCGGTGAAAGCTGACAGTAGCTCAAACAAAAGAGCACTACTAGCAAAAGGAGTGATGACAATCAGAGCCGTTGTACCACAGCAAGCTGCAGTGCACCCCAGAACGGCTACAAATGACTTTAAAAGCCTTAAGAAATTGGCTCCCAAACCCCAAACCCCAAGCCCTAAACCCTAAAAAACCCTCAAAGTGATGGCTCCTGAAACCTCCTAAACACCCCCTCAAAGAGTTTCTCTCCACGTCTCTTTTTTTGGGGGCTCCGGACCCGGGCGACGGAGGCCGCCAGGCCGATGAGCATCCCTAGGCAAAGAGGGGGAAGAAAGGAGGGAGGGTTTGGGATTTAGGGTTTAGGGTTTGGGGTTTGGGGGAGGCTCTCTGCGCTTCTTTTTCGGTTTTAGGGCCTTTCCTTTTTGGGGCCTCCCCCCGGCCCCCCTTTTTTTCTGCAGATCTCTTGCGGAGGATTGCCATCATTTCTGACACTCCGCCCCCATCTGTTTCGGTGCCTACTTGTCAGGCTCCGTTTCTCTTGCTTCGGGCTTGGGGCTTATGCCAGGCGCAGTTCGGGTCTCTCGTGCTGGGGTGTGGGGTGCTGTGCCCTTTGAGCCGGTGACCGCCGGTGGCCTCAACGGCACTCTTGTGGGGCTTCCGGTTTCGTCCTAAGCTGCCCAAAAGACACTCAGCCTGCCGAGAGCCCCACCGTCGACGCCGCTGTCGACGACCACAGCCATAATCATGCCCATGGGCAGCGCAATCTGGAGACAAGGGAATGGTGCTTGTTTGCGTTACCTTGAGCAGTATCATGCAGTATCCATGAAGGCACCGTCAAGCGTCTTTTTCGGGGTTGTGGGCTGAGGCTGACTCAAAATCAGGGACGTATGCTTGGCCTTGTATATTGCTGCTAAGGAACACGGTACTTCATTCTGGGTTTAGACTTTTCAGACGTTAAGACCATAACCGGAACCAGAAACCCTGCAGCCCCCAATCCGGAGCTTTGCCAAGCCCTGCAAGCCCAAAACCCGCAGTCGCCACCGAGCCACGAGCCCCATCCAAAAACTGGCCCAAAACCCTAAACCCGAGTAGAACCCTTGGTAGAACCCTTTTAAAGATCCGTATGTCCTTGTAGAGCCGGTACCTAAACCATGGGAACCGAGCAGCCGTAGGAAGCGAGTCCCGCGATGCCTCGCGCGGCTAACTTTGGTGTTCTTGACATCAGGTGGTGTAGGGTTTAGGGTCCCTTCAATTCTTTGTGCGGCTCTTCTGAGCTTCAGGGAGTCTTAGAAAGCTACGTGGTGTTTGTGGAGATGATGGAAACAGCAAGTGTCGACTGCGGGAGTATGGGGTTTTTACATCGGCTTAAGGGTTTCTTGATATTAGGGGTGCCAGTCCTTGGCTTAAGGATCCTACTACTTAGTGGTGTTTTCAGGGTCCCTTCTTACCCGTTCTTGGCTTCGGGTCATTTCACCGTCATCTTCCTCACCATCATCGTTGTTATCCTCATCGCTGTCAGGTTAACCCTAATGCCCTAGTGCGCAAAACTCATACAGCCCATCGGCTCAGAACGACCCGAGGCACGCGTCGCTTGGCATGTACGCACCAGGAGCCTTGCAGAAAAACCCCAGAGAGCTCCGTCATCAAAGCCGCATCTCTGCTTGGATCTGCCTCATGGCCCAGACCCGAGAGCAGCATTAAGAAGCCATGCTACCAAAGTCCCCAAGCCCGGCATCCGGAACTCTAAACCTCCAACCCGAACATTGAGGCAAAAAGAAGCAGCGCCACAACTCAGGACCGACAAACGCGAGCAAAAAAACCGAAGAAACACAAAGGCCTGAAGACCTCAAAAAGAAAAACCTACCGAGCCCCGAAGTCCTCACGCTTCGAACCCGGCCTCTGCCTCCACAACCGTGGGCAAAGTTCTCACCTCTTCAGTTGGCTTTTGGGCTTTGGGGTTTCGGGTCTAGGGCCTAGGGGTCTCAAATTTTGAAGTTGCCCTTTCAAAGTTGCTTTCTGAGCTTCGCAGGGTTTCTCCTGCAGATCCCAGATCCCATGTCGTGAAACCGACTGTTCCACTCCGTATAATTCCTTTGCAAGGTCAGAGGCGCTCTGGAGGATTTGGGGGAAGACAGATGGATGTTTCCGGGGTTCCAGGACCACTACTAGGGGTCAGGTTTGGGGATGGCTTCCTCCATTCCGAGATGAGGGGCGCGAAGGCCACCCGACCCAGAAACAACTGGGCGCGGGGGGGGCTTTCGTCTTTCTGGGAAAGACTCCCCGGGGGACTTCATGCGGGGGACTTCATGAGGGCAGGATGCCACCCTTCTTGTGGGGGCTCTATTCCAACTTTCTCTGCGTACTTTACACTGTCCGGGGGCCCCAGGGTTTCTGTGTAGCTGTGTAGCTGGGGCTACACACCTCGCGCGCGGGTGGGTGCCACCTTCGGAAAGTCGCGCCTGGGCGAAGCTGGGGCCGGACCCCTCAGCCCGAGCCATGAGATGACCCAAAAAAGCCCTCAAACTCCAAAAAGCCCCCAAGCCCCAAAACTTAAATCTGTCTGGGTGGGCGTGAAGGACTTCAGGGGTTTTAAGGAGTTTTTCAGGATCTCGGGCTTCGGGTTGAAAGCCGTTTAAAGCTTCGGCGGTCGTCTTATCGGATTGGGTCGCTTCCCTCTTTGTTCCGGGACGGGCACCAGGGTTTTGGGTTTTGAGGCTTCGGGGATTTTGGGTGTAGGAGGGCAACTATACCTTACAAGCGACTTAAGGCGTTTCGGAAGAAGCAAATCACCTGCCCCAACCCAAAGTCTGACGCCTGCACGTCTAGGTGTTACAGGTTTCTTGGGCTCATGGCTTCTCATGGTTTCAGGGTTGAAGAAGAGCAAGGTCGTCAGTTGACCGGGGCATCCCAGTGCTTTTCCCGCATGCAGCAGGGCCATCAGGTTGAGCAACTCGGGTCAAGTTTCAGATCTTGTAGGAGACGGAGGACTTGGGAGCAGCTCCACTGACATGCTACGGTTGCTTGGAATTGGAAAATTCCGGCTGGCTGCGCAGAAACCACGACAAGCTGGTTGCATCGGCACGAAAGAGGCACGACATGCGCCGCAGGGAAATTGGGCTCTGGAGTATCGAGAGTCTTTCAGACTTGCACGTTGCGGAGTTGCTCGAAAGGCCAAAATCCAAAAGGGAACAACACACAGCGATTAATCCACGTCCCAAAGAAGCCCCCCCCACTCCCCCCGCAAGCTTGAGCCACTCACGCTCAGCGTGGGAGTGGATGTGGCGGACACAGGCCTCGGAGCTTTGGGCTATGCGCGCCCATTGACTGTGCGCAGCCTCTTTCGGAGGGCCGGATTCAGAGCAGGCCGGAAAAACGTTCAACGCATCTCCGTTTCGGGATGTCGCCAGATAGAATCCTTGCAGAAACCGGCCAAAGCAGAGCCGAAACCATGGTACAAACGCCTCTGAAAGTCTAGGAAACCTGAGCCGCATGTCCTGAACAAAACCTGGAAGATGATGATAGTGGCGATGCTGATGCCATTACCAAGAACAGCAAGCAGTCAAGATCACAGAATCCACTGCCCTTTCGATCCCGGTCGCTGCAGTCTCGCGCAGCTGGGAGTCAACGGCAGCCGGCTGACCAAGATCAAGCTGCCTGGTAAAGATGCCACAAACCGTGAGCCCCATGAAACCCTGACGGCCTTCCAGAACCTACAACCTCAGAGCTCAAACTCTACACCAAGCTTTCTTCAATGCTCATTGTGCTTTTCCTTGGGCCGAATCGAGGTACAGGCTGAGTTTCTTGCGACATGCGGGCCTCAACTTCGGCTCGGAGCACAGCATTTACCCGCATGTCGGGGTGGATTCGCTGGGCCCGGAGGGGTTATGTGCGGAGCGGCTTTGCCAGTGGCTTTGGGATGTAGGGCTCGCCATTCCTCACTCCTTTCTGGGGGTTGGCACTGGCACTCCCCACTCTTCTTACATGCAAGGTCTGGCTTTTGCCACCTAGTTCTATCACGGTTTGGTTTGGCATTGCATACATCGGAGATCTGGGGACGGTTATAGTTATTCCCATTCGCAGTCTGCTCTTTCCCGACGTCATGCGGTTGAGTGTTTCCACTTCCCGGCCATTTTTATATGCATTTCTTACGGTGTCGGACTGGCATGAAAGCATGTTTCCTCTCATCTGTCCTAGCAGACTTGCATCCCAGGGATTAGAACAAAGACATGCTGTCTCTGGCCAAACAGCAGCAAATGCCGCAGAACGCTGGCAAATCCAACAAGCAACTTTGGGTTCAAGGACCGATCATGACCGATCTAGCAGTCTGCTTTACCGACGGAGTGAGGAGAAAACCCTATTTCCGAAAGGAAACTGTTCAGATGCAAATTTCGGGTCTTAGGACGAAAGAAAGTCGCTGCGACAAGGGCAACACGAGCCCCTGCTCTGACCAAGACACGCAATAGCAGCAAAGCTCCGAAGTCCTGCCAAATGAACCCAACAAGACAAGACCTGATTCGACCTTGAATTCTCGAAGTCCCATCGAACTCCCATCGCCCAAAACCCTAAACCCTAAGCCGTGAAACCCGAAATCCCCAGCCCGAAGCTGTCAAAGCACAGCCCGAAAGCCCCTGGAAAACTCTGACCGGAAACACTGAGCTGCCAAACCCTCAAATTCACACCTGAGCGGTCCCAACACCTACAACCCCGATGTTTTGGGCTTTTTTTGCTTTTTTGTGGGGGGGGGGGGNNGTGATGGGCCTGAGGCGCTCGATTCCTGCGACCAGCTGAGTCCTTGGCCACAACTAAATCTCGGGCCATGCGCTCACTATTGGGGCCCGAATGCTTCGAGTAGGATGTCGGACCGACATCCTACAGATGTCGGTGTATATTATAGTATGATGTTGAACCGAAGAATAGTATTGGCAATTATCTCGTCCCCCATTTTTCGGTGATCTATCCGGGGGTTCTTATGAAGGCTCTGTAGACTTTTCACGCGGATTACGGGGCAGCACATGCATACAACTTACCGCGAAGACTGAAGCATCAATCCCGGAACCTTGAGTGAATCGGCACTGCAACAAGTAGATCCGAGGACACCTAGACCCAAACCGTAAGAACTGACACCCCGAAGTACCCAGGTACAATACCTTACGGAACCGATAGCCATGGCCTCCAGGTCCGTACGTCAGCACTTTACGAGCCTTGAACCTCTGAGTCCTTCAGAACCAAAAGCCTAAACGCGACTCGTGAGCTGATAGCCACCAAATCCCAAACCCCGAAAGCGTACATCCCTCTTGGAGAAGAAAACCCAAACCCTTGAAGCAAAACCCTATAAACCTTAAGCCCTAA
>CAJNJA010093074.1:871-19559 GCA_905231915.1 Symbiodinium necroappetens
TATATATATATATGCACGGCTTATGCAGATTGGCTGCTACTGCCCATATGACCTCGCTGAATTGTGCAGCTCAACGCTGATGTCAACAATATAGGGCTTATTTGATTCAACACGGGCTTTGGAAGCGCATATTATACAGGGGTAGGGGTTGTTCAACAGCGTTAGTTGAGTCCGCAGTTCAAAACAACAGGAAATTAGGCCTCCAATCAGTACTCATGTTAATGCTCTTGCCCTGATTTTCTCCCAGCTGAACGCCAACGCCAAGCCTCATGCACAACAGCACCGTAAACCCTCCTAGAACCCCTTTAACCCACCTTTAAACTGCCGCGCTCAGATCACTGTGCAGATTGGCGAGGCCAACAAGGACACGGTTTAAACCGCCGCTCAAGATACACTAAGTCCCACTCTAAACTTCGGATTCACCATGCAAGTAATTACGTTGTGCGCCGCGGGGTTCTTCGCAAGCTGTTGAAAGGGAGGAGTTGCGACGTGCCAGGACCTGTGATGCTTGGAGTTCGAGAATGCGCAGCTTTGGAACGAGCCGCTCGGAAGAGTCTTTTCCTTGCAGGATTCTGTAGTGTTGGAGTTGGAGTTGTCTTGTGGGATCATCGTCTTGCAGGCTTGCGGCATCATGGCTGATGTCTCCTCCTTTCTGGAAGCGATGGTTTCCCCGCCGCCCCGCCCGGAAAACAAAGGGGAAGGCCAAACCCCAGCCGCCGACGCGGCGGGACTCCGACACCGTGACGTCCGACCAGCCCCCCGCCCTCCGCCCAAGAAGTTCCGTGGCGAGAAGGGGAAGAAAGGCGGTAAAGGGGGGGGGGGGGGGAGGGGTGTGGCGGATGGGTCTGGACACACCGTGCAACCAGTCGTTTGCTGGCAGGCGCTTCTCATCCGCTGGTGCTGGCAGAGTAAGACCAAGTATTCGCAAGGCCTAAACGAGGTGCCATGCGTGAAGCGGATCACCTAGAAGTCCTTTTCACGCTCAACAACAGCCATGTTTGCAAGGTGCTAGCGCCCTTTGTTTGAGAGTCCTGCTGCGATGGTTCTCACCACGGTTGGGATGATGACGAGGCTTGCATGTGACGGTGAGCCACGGTGGCGTAAGCCACATGCATGTCGCTGTTGCAGGTGTTTGACCGTTTCTGGAGCTTCTCGTGCAAGTTTACACCGCCGCCCAGCTCAGGGAGCAGAGTGTTGCTGACTCGTGTGTGTGAGTTGCCGTCACCGCGGCGCCCATGCCTAGGTTCTTCTTTTGTCATGATATGGGACAGCTCCTTGCATGCACTTTCGGGGTTCCAGACAGGCCTGTGCTGGAAATTGACGCGGTGGATCAGTACACAGTACTGTAA
Organism: Symbiodinium necroappetens; assembly: GCA_905231915.1. NCBI lineage: Eukaryota > Dinophyceae > Suessiales > Symbiodiniaceae > Symbiodinium > Symbiodinium necroappetens. The sequence goes on from CAJNJA010093074.1 coordinate 2,221, forward strand.
CTGTAGAAAGAGTTCAATATCACTTGCCAGGTCCATGCACAACGATGCTGCTCTTCTCGGTCATCTGCTGCGTCATCACCGCCGTCTCCTCAAAGACTGAATTCAATACGAAGACTGCCTCCAACGCAATCAATATCCAGCTCGTCTTGAGTTCTGTTTGGCTTGTAGCTTTAACGGTGATCGTTCATTGCCCTGGCCGTGGGATTCCGACAATGGGCAATGCTGTCATATGCTGTCATCAGTAATGGGGAGCTGGTTTCGACGTAGGACGTGCGTTGTGAACTCCCGCTCGCCGCGCGCCTGGAACCTGGATAATCAACTGGCACAAGTGGACAAGGCCCAGACTTCTTCGATCTGCTCATTGCTAATGGGATGCTGTCGGCTCGGTTTGGGCGATGTACAGACTTATCGGTGATGTTATGTGATTTTCAATGTTGAGATGATCATGCCGAGTGGTGATCATGTCCATGCGGTTTGCCAAGGATGACAATCACGTCAGCAGCTCGGGGCCGCGGCTGGCGTCAGACCTTTGACAGGCATGCTTTGACATCATTTGACATCTGCAACGCGAGCAAGGTTTTGCGTGCCGTGGTTCTTAACCGCCTTCGCCAGCAAGAATCCCATCAGGCAGCTATGCAGGGAACCTTGCGTGTCACAGAAGATCAAGCACCTTGACTTGAGGATCGCCGTCGCGATGTTTCAGCGGCTCCATGCCCGAGGCACGTGTCAAGATGATGATGAAGATGATGATGATGATGTGAGTTACTGTCAGCCGCAGAATGAGCCGCTGATAGGGCAGCCGCACTTCATCTTCTTCCTTGCATGTGCTGTGGCTGGCCCAGAACATGTCGGATCCGTGTGCACAGGGATCACAAGCCACCTCGTGATTTGCGCATGGTTCCGAACGGCATACTCAGATGTTGCCCATTGCAGAGAAGGCCGCAGCACCGCATTCACAAACGTATGTTGAATACTGATGCGGACCTTGTTGAGCTGCTGCTTGGATGGTGGCTCGCAGGACATCCGGAAGGCGGACACAGACGATTTGCCAGAGATGCTAGGTTCATTACGTGCCAAGCTGAGGACTCTAGATTCACATTGCTTATAGCGGAAAGTTGAGTAGTCCTGTCGTGTACCTGGTGTGTCTGTCCGAGATGTGCATTCCGGCGCCCACCTGCAAGGCACCCTGCAGTTTTGAGTTTTTTGAGGGAGCTGTGTACGGCGCATCCCCGAGCACACACTCCACAACAACCGGTCAAGCTTGTGGTTTGAGGAACATGGCTGATTTTGGTTGGGTTGCAGTGCTTACCAGAAGGCCTTGCTTGGCAATTGGCAACTGATGGTCGCGCTCCACTGGAGGAATTCCAAGGGTCTGAGTAACAGTCCAGGCCAAGCGACTTTTTCGGCGGTCGAAGTTGAAGTTAGCCATCGTTTGGCAAGATTTACGAGGAGAGCCTACATGAATTAAAATGCAAAAACTCCTGGTTTAGTTCATGCGCCCACGATCGCCTCATCGCGCTTAATCAAAAGTCGCTTCGAACAGCAGCAAAATCAGTACACAAACCATCGATACACAGCAATTCTTGCTGTCTCTTGAAATCGTTGACGGATCGTTGCAGGAGTTTGGCAGCTGGCTGCGGCCTGAGCAGTCAGAAGCAAGTTCTGGACATCTTCAGTGCCCAACCTCAGGCAGACGAACTCGAAGAGTCTACGCCGAAACATTTCTGGTTGCGCTTCAGGCCCAGTCCCAGCAGCTTGTTGTTCAGCCTCAGACGAAACTCTTTTGGACCAAGCATCCCAAACCCCTAAGAGAGAGAGAGAGAAAGAGTGGTCATCCTTGAAACCCTGCTGGAACTAGCGGGGGAGCACTCCTTTTCCTTCCTCTTCCGTTTTGCTTCAATCCGTCTGTGTAAATCCCACTCCTTTCCGCTACCCGAAATCGGGCGGGGGGGGAAGGGCAAGCGCGGACTCCCCTGGTGCGAGAAGCAAAAGAGAGAGACAGAGAGAGCTAAGGAAGGGGCTAGTCAGCAGAGTGGAAGACCCAGGTGGAACATTGTGAGGGGTCTACATGGTCATGGCTTTATAGGAGGGGTGTTCTTTCGGGGGGTTTACAGTGGCCACCTGGTGGGAACACTTCTGCTGGCCTCAACACGGGGCGAACGACAGACGCTGGACGCGAGCCGTAGTGGGGTTGGCCTTCGGGCCGGGGGCTTCTGCCCCAAACCCCTAGCAAGCAAGCAAGCAAGAGGAAACGGGAGGGGGGGAGTCAACCCTAAACCCCCTAAGCCCTTCTGGCAGGGCTCAGTTCTGCCATGGGCAACATCCTTTCCGCGCTGGAGTTTGGCGAAGGAGGCCTTCTTGAAGCCCTCCTTTGGCTTCGGCTTAGCCTGTGAGGAGGCTCTGTAAACAATTAACAGCCCTTTCCCTTAAAGGGTGCTGTTGGAGGGTGGTCACAAGCTTCGCAGAAACTTGAGTATGTTAGCAACTGTTGCCTTCGCGTAGGTCAAGTGCTACGGCATCATGCTACACAGAAAAGACAGGCACGGGAAAAATAGTGTTTACGTTTAGCTTTCGAAGAAGTGTGCGTAGTTGAGGTGGCTATTACCCAGACCTTCAGATTTCAAGGAGGGTCCAATGTTTGATACGACCCTGGCGGGTCGTATCGCCCGCCGGCAAGTCGTCTTCGGGCGCAGGGCCCTGCGAGATGGCCCATGATGCGGTTTCCCAACGTCAAAGGTACAGGAGCAAGCCATTCGTGACGTCAACATGCCTAGCAGTTAAGCCTGTCGCAATTTCTCGTGTAGTCATGTTGCAATGACTGGCCCTCTCACACGAGCTTCCCTCTAGCATGATCTGTAGATGAGATTTCCAACATGAGATCACAGTCCTACCCGTTGCAGGTGTTCTTGTGATTTGCGCTTAATGTGCCGGGCACGGACTCCTAGGCTTGTCAGTAGCCATGTTTCGTGGAATAAGCCGTCCATAGTCTTCCAGCAGCGTTGTTTCAACAGTTTCAGGCTTTGAGGTGATTTCAACGTCAAGCTTCTTGTGAAGTGTCGTTTAGGGTAGTTTGAAGGGCATGTGGCACAAGCGCCACAGACTCTTGAAGATGCCAAGGGTAGTTTGCACGCCGCCCCTAACTTTCATGTAACGCGGGCACCAGGTAGTTGCTTCCGAAAGCCTCCGAGGCTCACAGGCTCCTTTACTCTCCGAGGTCCCAGGTTCGGAATCGCACTCTTACACGGGTGCTGTGCTTCGTTGAAGAACCTGCTACAGCGGTGAACTTTGCTCCCTTCAAGTTCCAAAGCGTCAAGTGTCTTGAGGCAAGACTGACGCGAGTCTCCAGGCAAAGTCACGACTCTTGTAAACCTGCCCAGCTTGGCGTTCGGCAAAGCACTAGTAGCTTCTTCCCGGGCAGCTCCATTTAGCTGTGACCTTACTGGCAGGTGCCAGACACAGCCGTGCAGAGAGCGCGGCAAGCTTGGAATCTCGAAGCACGAGCAAACAAAAATTCCGACTCGGGGAAACGCCTCTTTAGTCGCATAGCTGAGGTTTGGTTAAGCTCCTGAAACGCCGTGGATACCGGATAAATCTTCAAACTCGATACAAAACATCATCAAAGAATTACGGTCGAGCCAGATATATGCGAAATTTGTGCGGAATAAACTCGGAATGTAGGCCCAGTAGTATCATTCCTGCTTTCGTAGTATCACAATATGAAATTAGACACAATTCCTGAAATGATCAGGAGTTGCTTCTCAGCTTGCACAAGTAGAAGAGTGGAGTCGCTGCTTCCAGCAACGGAGACGTGTAATGCAGCGACCTCTCGATGCCTGAGAATGATTTGAATAAGCTTTTGCTGGTAAAAACTAAGTTAGAGAGTGAAATTAGACGTAATATGGAGTTCGAACATACTTATTAAATACGATATTGAATCGATTAATGTGAAATCTATGTATTGTTATGCATTGTTATAGGTTCTCTTTCAATTAAAATTTGGTATGTCGAAGAAAATCTTATATATATATACTATAAGAGAGTTTGACAAGAAGGTCACATTATAGGTAAATGTCCTCGCCTCATATCTATACATTCAGTTTTTGATTTGTTAATAGATTATATAAGACTCAACAACTCGTGTCTTGATGATATCTATGATATAAGTCTATTTCGTCTAACTTATTATGACGATGGATAGTATGAAAGTAAGAAAAGCTGCTATCTATGATATGAGAAGAAAAATCTACAAATGAAGAGTAGAAAACAAAATGTGTATGTATATATATATATAATATGTACATATGCTCCGAGCAGCTTGCAAAGATTATCTTGTGCGCGAGTCTGGGCAGCACAGGGGTACTTGTTGGTGCCCTTGCACATGCAAAGTCTGGGCAGGCATTGTGGCTTAACATGGGACCAGGCATGCTCAGTCGCTTCGGTTTGGCAGACGAGTTTTCAAAAGAGGCCCTTTCAATCCTCAGTCGGCAGTCTTCATCCTCTTATATTCCTGTATCCTAAGATCCTGTAGGCCCCCTTCTTGTGAGAAGCTCCCACATGAGAGGGTAATTTATGGTAATTTCACTTGTGCACAAAATGCACGGGACAAGTGTAGAGCATAGTCGAGCTTTGCTGCGTCATGTACTGAACACGGTCTTGGCAGAGCGGGAGGAGGACGGCCGGAAAGCCGCACATCTTCAAGCATTGCAACTTTAAGCGCTTGTCAGTTGAACTGCACTGCGGCGTGATGTCCAAAATCTCCAGGATCCAGAATGACAAGTCAGCCACGGACAGTTCAAAGGCTACTGGCAAAGGCTAGGGCGTATCTTAGACGGCACACATGCGGCAGCGTGGAGATGCGAAGCGCAGGTAGACGAAGCAGCCGTTGCAACGGCTCCAAAGGCTTGTATCTCTTGCAATTGCTTGTCCTTCTTGCTGCTGATTTTGTCCATTGACTGTGTAGCGGCAGGTGACAGCATGCAAGTCATTGGCCGTAACAGTGTCATTGGTGGCTTGGCAGAACAATTCAGTGCGTGCTGTTTTGGCCTTGATTACATATGGCTGGTTGCCTCCCTATTGAGGCTCTCATTCTGTATGGCCTAACACTTCTGGCTTTGGGCTCGCTTCTTGCCACGACCCTCTCGCCTCCAGAGCACACGGTCTTCTCCTTCCAGGACACACGTGACATCCCATGCCGCACCCTCCAGGCAATTAAGCGAATCTCATTGACAACAACTCTTCAATCCATGCAGTCAGATGATAGGCTTGTTGTTTGATGTGATGACCACATATCTGAACAGGTTGCTGGACTAGCTTTAATTCCCTTTGTACCAAGACCGTGATGAACTGACTTGTGAACCGCTGGACATTCTGCACTACTCACATGAACCTCGCCGCGCGTATGCAGCGAGCACCATGATGGGGAAGTCTCAGACTTTCGATAGCAAACTTCTGTACAAGCAGCTGGTCAGCAACTGTGTTGGACTTGTCTACTGAACTGGCATCACCACCCTTGGCTGTGGCATGGTTTGTTTACGATTTTTGGCACAAAAATCTAGGTGTGCCCACGACGAATTGCGGTGCTGTACCGCGAGGGTAGGTTCGAATACCTAACAAGTTACTTGTCGGGAAGCCTGTACCATCAAACAGCTCGGCATCATCCATTTGCGCAGGAGCTGCCGGCAGGTGTTGACACAGTTGTGCTGGATCTCAAGTCCTGCATGGTCGACATAATTCCCATGGCAGGTCTCTTGGCGGAGCAGCCTCATTAATGATTACGAACTAGTTTATTTGGGATGCTGTTGTGAGTCGTGGGGCTGCATCTGAACGGCCTTTGTGACAAATTAGTCTATCTGAGCTCAGCGGGAGCTATCGGTTTTGCCGGGGCAGGTGACTATGGGTTGAGTGGGTTGAGTTGTCCGCAGCCCTTGTGTGGCTGCAGCTGGTTTGGCCGAGGCGGGCTTGAAGCTGACACGCAAACCTCAGTAGCAAGGTTTGCAATCTGGCTGCAGGCGCCAGCGACATACACATTGCCATCGATGTTTCAGACTTGCTGTCAAACTTCCGTGGTTCGTCCAGCCATGGCCAGATGCAGACACCTGAATCAGGATGGCATCTGCAAATGCAGCATGCGAGGATGCAATGAGAAAGGCACACACGGCCGAGGGCCGCTGGACGAGTGCGTTTGCCGCAGTGCCGCCGGGATCTCGAAGCCGTGCGTCGAGCCTCATCTGCGCTGCACAAGAGGGGGATTTCTCCAAGGCCAGGAGGAGTCGGAGGAGTTGCTTCAGGTTTGACCCCCCAAGGCCAGGAGGACTTGAATGCTGGCCACACCGCCGTTCATGGGGCAGCCAAAGCAAAGCAGCAAGAAGCGCCGTAAGGCTGGCAGTGCCATGCTGTGGAAGAGGGCATCGTGGCCAGCCGGATTCAACTACCAATCCGGCAAGCTCAACCAGAAGTTGTGGGGTGGTATAGGATACATATTCTGGAAGAGCCCAAAAGCCGACGAGTCCCAGTTTCTTGCAAAGGCGCGCCATTGGACCCGGACCCAAACTACGATGTGTTCTATCTTTGATGTTGATGGCTGCATCGCCGTCGTTGAAGCGCATGGCAATGAACAGCTCCTGTGGCTTCGCTTGGTCACGCCAGCCGGGTTCTCCCAGCAGATAGCACCACCGCCAACGTGCCCGATAGTGTGCGAAACAAAAGAGATGCGTTCTTGCAGCTGAGTTCCTGCAAAGCACTTCGAGGCCATTGTGGTCCTTCCTGTTTTCTGAGGTCCTGGGTTGTCATTCACGGAGACTACGCTTGGCAGCAGCGCGGCATCTGTCAACCAGGATGCTACGTGCTGCTGCTCATCCTGTGCGCTGCTGGCATGTTCTGCCTTCCTGCAAGCTACTACTGTGCACATGCGGTAAGCTTCCCCCGACGAGCGCCTGAAGCTCACTTGATGATCAACATGTATTTTGGAGATCGCCAGTTTGCGTTTGAGGGAACCGAACTGACATGGACCAGCCTGCCCTGGCTTCAGCTGCAGCCCTGGCGCAAACGCCAGCATGAGCATCCCTCGAACTGTGAAGGGCAAGTGCAACTCACACAATCTGTCACCGTTCTTATCATCCCAACATCATCATCATCATCATGGGGGCTCGTCACCATCGCTTGTTATTGTGCCTCCTCCTCCTCCGACTCCATCCTCATGATGATGTCAGTGCCATTAACCCAACAATCGTCAGGGCTGCCACCCTGCTCCTCCTTCTTTGCCTCCTCTCCTGCGGCTCTCCTCCATACCCACTGCAGAATCACCACCATCATCATCACCATCACATGATTTACCATTTTCCTTCACAACGTCTTCAGTCATGCTTTGTCATGTTTGTGGCTGCAGATCTTGTGTATCCCTAAGCTTCTATGGCTGTCCTTATGACATGTCGTCTTCTTGTGTACCATCTTTGTCCGTCCACTCCCCGATGCATCAGCCTCATCCTCGTCGACCTCACTTGCATTCCAGCATGCATCAAGTGTCTCGAAGCGTCAACGCTCGCGTTAGTTGCACAGCCGAAATGCAACCATGTACTGTTGGAATCTTGCTGAATGACTTCCTGCTAGTAGTTCATGGGATATATGGGATATTGGTGCAATATGTGATGGATGCGAGGACATAAGCTTTGGACGACTGCTTCTTGGCTGCTCCGGGCCAGCCAATGACAAAGGAGAAGAGGTGCCTAGTTTACAGCGCAGCGCACAATGCGAAGATGAGCGCACACGCGGTGAAGGCAGCTGCCAAGCTGGAAATCGGAAGCAATGTGCAGTGGCGGTTGACGCAGGCAGGTTGCGGCCTTGGCATCAGCATCGGTAGTGCGGATTGGCATGTAGTTTGGCAGGCAAATCTCCAAGCGGGTGGAAGAAGTCTTCTGCGAATTGGGGGTCCAGTGAGTTTGGGCAGCACGCTTTCGATTTCAGGCCAGTTTGGTGTGACTTGGCCTAGGACCGCAATTCCCAAGTGCCTGGAGGTCCCGAGGGCATCGTGCAGCTGGAGAATGTCAGTGTTCCCTCTTTGGTGGTCAACTTGGGTGGTGGCTACTTGCATCTGCGTGATGTGGACTTTGACACGGCTAGGCAGGGGCCTTAGGTGCATTGATCATCGCTGCCCTGCCCGTGGACAAAAATTGGGGCAGTGCAGGTTCACTTTGGCAGACACGAGCCTGTACATGCATGCTGGAGACAATATGCCCGGCTTCGATCTGACGGTCAGGCTCGTCCCAACAAGCTTGGCCCATTGTTGGATGCTATTCTTTGAAAAGGGCTTGGAGACATGAATGTACCTGGAATGTATGTATTCGCTAATACCATTGCTACCATGTTTTCAATCTGTGTCACGAACAGCGTGTTTGCCCATGCGAAATGCGCAGCGCGGCAAAGCCCAGCCACATCGGCGACGGGCCAGCAGCGAAGGGGTCTTCAGCTGCCGCCTCCCGTCACGCAGGTCGCGCTCACATGTTGCGCAAGGGGGCCCCGTGTGCGGCACAGCAGCATCAAGAACTATGCACACTGCAGGTCCGGTGCCGCAGGTCTCTTCGCGCACCCGACGCAGCTCGCGCACATAGGCAAAGCGTCGAGCAGACCAGCGCCGTGACCCGCGGTCTGGCGGCGGTCAGCACGGATGACGTCCAGGTCGTCCAAGGAAACCGCCGTCCGGATCCGTGCGTGACCACGGCCGGACGGCACGCTCAAGGTTGGCGAAGACGCTTCCACTTTCGACGAGGCATCCACACACGTCGCAATTCCAATTGACGCATCGGACGACCTCCATTCGATTGGAACTCTACTTTTGAAAGATTCGCCGGGCTGGGTGATGTGCTCATAGCTGCGCAAGACACTAACCAATGGATGCGTTGTTATACGTTGTTAGCACATTTACATAACCATCGGTCGGATTTCGCCTGAACCCTACAGCCTCCGGGCTGTCTGGCTTGATTGACTGATTGCCCGATTTTCAGCGCAAATGACTGCTGTTATTACGTTTTTTATTCGCATTATCTGGAGCGCAGGTCTGTGTCAGATGGTGTTGATGATGACCTGCTGGTGCAGAGCGAAGCGAAGGCTGAACTCTGCATGTCAGCCACATCGGGCGTGTCGTGGCAGCAAAGAGTGGCCATGGTGCTGTAGTCAAAACTCCCGGGCGGTCCGACAGGGGATTATATAGGGGACGATTAGAGGGCTTATTCAGGGGATACTAAAAAGGACTTTAGATGATGTGCTATATTTTCAGTATTTGGAGGAGGTGGGGCCGGGGGTTTTCGATATGAGGTGGAGGCGAGCAGTGCGGAAAGATCACAGGGTAGTCATGCTTTCCTGCGTGGATGGTCGAGCTTGGTGCTAAGGCACCTCAGGGAGGTCCTGTGACGCTCCTGAAAAAAGGCACCGCGCAGCAGACATATCGATTCGGGAACGGCCTTCTCCTCAAAAGATCCATGACTGACAGCAAATCAACTGAGATTTTCACCGTGAGCCCAGGCCCTCCCTACCGCTCTGTGAGCGTGACGCGTGACGTCAATGCTCCGGACAATCGCCTGTTTGTGTCGCATGGTGTTGTCCGGTTACTTGGCTGAAAGCCACTCTGACTTGATGGGATGAAACATCAAAGTGTCATGACAATAGGAGTAAGAGTAACAATAACAAACATAGCAATACTAGTAATAGTAGTTGTAAGAATACAACTAGCAATAGTAGCAACACTAGAAATAGTAGTTGTAAGACTAAAACTAGCGATAGTAGTACCCTGACGCATCTCAAAGGTCGGAGCGAAGCTGCAACAACACCCTTGACACTCTCAAGGGCGAGCGTGTTGTCCAGCTTGGCCCAAGCCCCTGGAAAGCACATGAAGACATGGGAGCTTCCAAAAATTAGGGTGCCTCATTTTTGGCTTCCTTATCAAAAGGATCCTACTATTTAGGGTACTATATTAGGGTCCCCTTTTTTCAGGAACTCCCATATTGCACGGAAGCCTTCAAGGCCATGCTTCAGAATTTGTTTGTCCCCAGGCTTTACGAATTGGGCTCAGATGATGGCAGATCGACAGGTGGAAACGCTGCGGCTGCTTGGCCAAAAGCTCATTCCCCTCAGCTGATCTTGCTTCCACGCCACAAGGTTTTTTTCATGGTGCTTTCCTCCCTGTACTGTGCGAGGCTGCATGTGGTTGGTCCTGCTTTGGGAAATTTCCTGCAAGACATGAACTCCAGAGGCGCGGCCGAGGTCCCCGCGAGGAGGCCCTTTAAACGCCCTTTAGCCTGGGTCGCAAGGCTCCTGGATCTACTCCCGCTACGGCAACACGCTGATGTGGTTTCCTCTCTTGCTCTTCCCTGTTTTCACGGCCGGAATCTACGTTCGGCGCCTAGACCTGCCCCAAAAGTTATGGACAGAAGCAAGCAAATGTTGACTTTGTTGACCCTTAGGCCCCTGAGACAGTGCGTCATGCGGTGCTGATCAACTCCGGGCTTTGCCTCACAGAGGCGCGGCGCGACTCAGATCCTTGGGAGTAAGGCTTTTTGGGGGATGTGTGCCGAAGGAGCAGCGTCTTCTGGTGCAGACCCCCGACTGTGTAGACCAGGCACAGAAAGGACGGGACTGGAGCTTGAGATGTGCAACGCGTTTCTGTTGAGGAGCCCACAACTCTGAGCCTGCGGGTCATGGCTCTGGAAGACAGTCTGAAAGCTCTTCTGCAAAGCCTTCCGAGTGCGCTGCTTGCTCCAAGTGTGCCGAACAGCCAAGTGGTGTACATTGAGGCCGGGGTCTGAACAGGACACATGGCCATCTGGGGCGCATTGCGGTCCTGTCAGGGCCAGCAAGAGAACAAGACAGAGGTCTTCTTCCCGTCCTTTGCTGACGGGGTTGTGGAAACTTTCTCGTTGACACGCGGGAAATATGTTCGGCTCCTTGACTGGTTCAAGCAGCCGACGCAGCATGAGTCAACTGCAAACCTCTGCAGAGTTCAGGCAGGTGCAAAACAATCCTTCTCTCCTTCGCGGCCTGCTCGGCCTGTTGTTTCTCATAGCCGGTGGCTGAGCCAAGATGGCAAGCCTCAAGCACTTAAAGTCGCCAGATTGGCCAAGGCAATCTTCTTCTTGGCGATCATGGGCGCTCTGTTTGGCTCGTGCCTTGACGGGACTGCCAGCCGCCGAACCGCGGAATGCAAGCCCATTTGGTATAAGGTCCTGGCATAGCTGCATGATATCAGCTTGTGAATGTAGCTGCAGAAATGAGGCAGGTCTTCTTTGTCATCTACAATCTCGAGAAAGGAAGGCAGGTCCTGCAGCATCGCACCTCCGTGCCTTTTCTCCACTCCACGACACAGATCCACTGGACATCACACTTGGCAGGTTCAGGAGAGTCAAGAGCAGGTTGTTGAAGAAAAAGTCCAAGGATGCAGAGAAAGCAGATGCCAGCCACTTGCAAGAAGGCAAGGTTGGTGTGGCGTCCCTTTCCCATCTCTTACCGGAACGGTTGATCCAGCTTTCTCACTGTAGGCGCCGAGATGCAGGAGCTGCTCAAGCTGGAGGCTTCCTTGAGATGCCAAATGGAAACTACAGTACAATGTAGTACTTGCGCATTGATGCCCGTAGGGCTTCCGAAATTTTGGGGCTCAGCGTGACGATGTGACGATGCGACTTTTGGCGCGACGACGTGAAGATGTGACGGCGTCAACGGCATCAACGGCGTCAACGGCGTCAGCGACAGTCAATGCGTCAACGGCGTCGACTCTAGTATTGTAGAGTAGAGTAGAGTAGAGTATAGTATATATAACACTTTGAAATCTAGCAGAGTATGGCATAGTGTGGTACAGTATAGAGTATAGTTTAGTCTAGTCTAGTCTAGTTGAAAAATATGTTATATGATATATCGTATATGATATATAATATCTACTATGTAGTATAATATACAATTATATATATATATATATTATTTGATATAGAACATATAATATATGATATATAATACATAATATATAATATGTGACATGTGATATGATACATAATATACTATACATTATATACACCATATTATATATAACATATAATGTTTAATATATGTGTGTATATATATATAACTCGATACATAGCATATAATATAGAATAGAGATTCTATTACATATAATATACAAAAAGTATGACAACATGTACCATATCAGGAAAACAAAGAGTATATAATATATAGCATACAATATGTAATAACTAACTTTGTATATGTATAATAATACAAAAAAAGAAGAGTGCAAAGCCGGGTTTAGGGTTCAGGGGTTTCAGGTGACGGCGTGAAAGGCGTCAACAGCGTCAACGGCGTCAGCGAGAGCCGCGGCGTCAACGGCGTCAGCCACAGTCACGGCGTCAACGGCTTTTCAAAATCACGGCTTCAACGACGTCAACCGAAATTGGGTGCTGTTTGTGGACATCTCTGTGCTGTGGTTTTTGTGCAATTGCTGAGGCTGAGGACTTGTGCTCCCTTCCTGCTGCACAGGCACAGTCGGCTGGAGCGCTGGCCATTCTCGAGTACCTCGTGTTCCGAGTGCCGGCTGGCTTCAAGGAAGGGTTGCAGCGTAAGTTTTGCCCAGGGACTCCGCAAGTTTGCTGCCCGATCTTGAACCAGGACCTTGGCTCCATGGACTTGTGCAAGCTTGCACTGCTGCAATTTGTACCCAGGATGCTGATATTGCCCAGCACATCCTTTTGGAATGCGCCGGTGTCGGTTTGAACTAAGGTAGCAATGCAACTTCTGGTGCTGCCCTTTGCGTTTGGTGCTTAAGGCTTCTCTCGTCGGACCTGTCAGGGCCTGACATGTCGAGTGCCAAGGGCTGCGGCTTATCATCACTGGCTATCTGAAGAGGAGAGAGCTCGTGTCCGAGTTTGGTCCGTAAGGCTTCTAAACCCTGGTGAGGAGATGGCCAAGCAGCTTTGCTCATTCACGGACTACGTGCACGGGGAGTGCTTTGTGGTCAACCCGGGCTTGTCTTCGGGCCTTCTTATTGCTGCCATCGTAATGGAAGCGCTGCTGTTGATCAACACACTCTTCGAGTATATCTTGCGCTCGGAGTGCCCAAGCTGCCACAGGTGGCTGGGTTTGTGTCGAAGTCTCACATCAAGATCGGTATTCCCAGCGCTATCCAAGGCAAGTCAGGTGGGTGACCAGCGAGGTCCCCGCTCGAGGTCGACACCTTGCGCTCTTGAAAGTGGGAAGCAGCTGGATCTATGTCCTTGTGGTTTGCAGCACCATGCTGCTCGGGGTGGCCCTGTGTCTGAGTGGCTTGCCTTGGCTTGGAAGCTTTTCTGGCCACATTTGAGTCATATTCTGTGAAAAGTCTCCTGGCAGAGTGGCACAGCTTACACCGCTCAATTCTGAGTCTTTTCGTCCCCCATTCTTGAGGCACTTGAGGCACCAGGAAAGCTTCGATGTTGCCAGCTTGCTAGTCAAGAGCGTGGCAGCTGGAGCCACGATAAGGGCCAAATGAAGCGCTTAAAGAAAGCTGAAAGCTAAAAAGGCTACATGAGAAATAGTCTAAATCTAAACTCTTTAAATAGGGGAGGATTTTTAACGGACTCTTGCTCGGGTTAATAAGGGGGATGCCAGGAGTTTAGAGTATTGCCCTGAAGACATGTGAAGCGCACATCGCTCTGTCACACTGCCCAACATGGCCGTGGGCGCTAGCTCATTATTCTTTGCAGGCAAAGCTGCTACTATTCATTTTCAGTAGAGTCAAGTGGCCAACCGGCCATGTTTGCTCTCTTCTTTTGTCCTTAGGCTATGTCGGGTTGGTGTTGCTCTTCGTGGCGCTGTCTGCGCTCTTGAAGCCAGCTGTCATGGCGCCCGTGCTTGCCATGTTGGCCAGTGCCTGCTGTGTCCCATCTCTGCAGTGGAGGTGTGCACGTTTTTTTGCATGTGTAGCCGCGTGTAGCGGAAGGTTGCCCAGCTGGTGACCGTTCAGATGAAGGAAGTGGTGCTGAAGGCCAAGGCGTGGGTCCGGGACCTGGTGCACAAATCCAAGGAGGCGCTTCGCTTAGCCGCGCCCACACTCTTCGCCTTCGTGTTTTCTGGTCTCTTCTTGGCTGTATGGGCTGAGAGTCCAGGAGCTGATGGAGTTGGAAAAGGAGTTCGGCAAGGTCCCGGATGAATCTGGGACCGACGAGAAGCCCGACCATGCAAAGACAGATTCTGATATCAGCCAGGTTGCTTGTCACCATAAAAGCTGTTCAGGTCAACACCCCAGCACATGGCCCCTCGCTGCTGTGCTTCTCCACGCATATAGCCCTCACCATCCATGGTAGGGGTGCCAGTCTAAGGATCTGAAAGATATCGAAGATCACCTCCTGGTACTGCTGGGACTCAGCCGGGGTCAGTTGCTTCTGCTCCAGGTGGAAGCCGTGCTGCTTTTTCTAGGCCGGGCCGTGCGTAGCCAGAAGCTTTGATCCCCAACCAGAAAGCTTGCAGCTAGTGACCAGTGTTGGAGAACGCTGGAGATTGTGATATTCCATCTCCGACATGACAAGCGGCCAGGCGTGGGTGCCTTCCTGCTGGTGGGTGTGATGCTTTTCCTGGGACCGGATGCCTGGATCGCACAGCTCAGTGCCAACGCTGCAACCCTGGGCGCTGCTGTTGTAGCCATCCAGTCGCAGGCCCGGGATGAAACATGAGGGACACCGGCTCAAGGTTTTACCTGCCTCAGGTTGGCAAGGTGAAGAACCGCGATTTTGCCAAGATGCAGAAGATCCTCGAGGAAGCTGCGGCAGGACTGAAGAAAGACAAGAAAAAGACGCAATGAGGTTAACTTCCCGTACTTGAATCAATCAAAGTTCTCTTTCGGCTAAAAGCCGTGAGACGCTGCCACCGCGAATGAAGTCGTCATGATGGCTTTTAATTACCCTCTCCAGCTGATCCGCAGCTTGCCGGCAAACGTCGGCAGTTTCTGACTGTGGCTGACCGCGTCCTTCATTCTAACAAGCACGTGTGCCGGCATTGGTTACCACAGGCTGTTAGTTGCAGTTCCTGGTGTGTTGTGTTGTTTGAATTACAGAACACAGGCTTCCATCGTTTCGTTATTTTTTGTTCATTTTTATATAATCCTACTACACCCTTGATTTCCGGGACATGAGACTTATTTCAAGAGCATCCTATACTTCGGTTTGGCATGCTTCCTATATTCTCCATTGGTTGGTAATCGAATTATAGGGGCTCCTGGGATCCGTATTCAATTTGTTCACTGCTTTATATTGTTTGAATCATATATTCGTTCTTGATTTACCAATAAATATAGTATAAATAGGAAAAACAGAAATGTATAAGATTTTCTAACATTTAACTTTTTGTGGCATAATAATTCTAAGAAAGAAAGAGCAATAATTAGATGAAGGTAATATGCGAAGAGACCTCGAAGCCTAGTGCAATTTCAATGAGGCATACGGTGAGCCTTTGGCTGCCGTATCCGTACGAGCTATGAGAAGAAATATGTGGGGAACCTTTGGTGACCACATGATCTATCGGCTCCGGCGAATGTTTGGCTCAAGGCACAAGCTCAAAGAGCTTGAGGTGAACGGAATAGTATTCGTACACTTGAGATCTAGTTGGTAGCTATGATGTGGTGCCCCTTGCATAGACACCTCGACCGTCAGTGCGAGAAGCAAAAGGGATTGAGGCTGATTGCTTCGGGAGCGTGAGTCTGTATCTATTTGTGTGCTACCACAATATATTATATAGTTCGCTGAAGTGAGCGATTATATTGAATAGTAAGACTAAATTTTCCCGCAGGTTATTGGCCGTAGGTTCTGTTTATATAAGGACTTTGATATTGCGATAGTACGCTGAAAATGACATCTGGATCAGGTGCAGATACGACTATGACTTGTGGTGATGAAGTGGTAGTGCCAGCAATTACTGATTTGATTGGTGATGAAATAGAAGCTACGACTATCTCTGTGCATTTAGCAACAACACAGGAATCCAAGAAGAAGAAGAAGAAACTATCAGAATCATCTACGAACACAAACTCGAGATGAAGAGCAAGATATTGCTCAGGACTTCATCTCAACCGAGATCTTTATCGGTAGATGCAAAAGTCAAACCAGAGGAAAGACGTCCTTTGAAGATACTGATGAGATGCTTGCAATTATCGATTAAGGCAAAAGATCGTGAAATGAAGAGCCCAGAGTAGTCAAAATCGAAATCTTTATCTAGAAGTTCGTCGCGTAAAGGTGCACGGAAGCCACCAGAACCTTCTTCACTTTTGGTGAGAAGGGAGGCGATTGACCAAGTTCTTGTGCCTCTGGCAGGGAATGATAGTCCGTTTGGCTCTGGCGACTTGGTATCGCCGGTTTGCTATTGGATAGGGCCATACAACCTCAGCAACAAGCCGGCGCACACGGCAGACTTTAAGTGTTGAGTCTCACAAGTCGAGCTCACCATGATCCATCTATAGTCGGTGAGCAACGAGTGCAACAATTACTCCGTGCTGAGGAAACTATGAGGAAGGTATATGTCCAAGAAGTACTGCAGCACGAAGAAATTGCGCCTCAATGGTTTTAAAATTATAAGTGGATCAATTGGTGCAATGGATGAGGTTCCATCAACCAGAGCTGATGCTGCTCTGCGAGCTACCTGTGTGGCCGGTTTTTTGTGACCGATAGGGAGAGGGACTGTGAAGGAAAGAGGGCGCTGGTGCAAGCTGAGTGTGAAGAGCAGCTATTCGCCTGTGTCGAGGTGTTGTATTTGCCACTGCCCGAAGTACTATGGTTCGAGCCTGGCGGGACAGGAACGTGGGAGGGACAGAATCTGAGTCCCATGGCAGGGCCTTTGGGGGCTCCGCGCAGTCCCAAGGATCTCTGCTTCACGCCACTTTCGGCGATGCTTCCGCAGGTTTTGCAGCTTGAGGGTGTAGGGTGTAGGGTCTACGGGATCTGCAGGGTTCAGAGCCTGTTGGGATAGGGGAATTTCGGGATATTTCGGGTTCTTCGCTTGCGTGTTTTTTTTGCATGTCCCCTTGTGGCGCTGCGTGATTGGACTATAGTACACCCCGCAATTCTTATTCTCATGGCGAATTATGAAACCGTCCCAGCAGCCAGAGCGCCCTCTGTCGTCCAACGACAAGAAAAGTCTCAGCATGCCGGAGACATCAGTGTTTTTCCGAAAAGGCTAGCAACTCTAGAGCCCCGAGAAGTAGAGCAGTATACATAACACATGAGCAGTCTTTTGTCTCTTTGAATTATATTTATATATATATATATATACATATATATATATGGTACCCCCCCCCCTCATGTACCCACGCCTTTCTTCTAAATCTCAGCTTTGGGAAGGCGTGG
>CAJNJA010093085.1:4259-19558 GCA_905231915.1 Symbiodinium necroappetens
TGAAGACCCTACCTTTTTCAGAACTTATGTAAAGACATCATGATATAGATCCTTAGAAAAGGAAGGTTGTTCGGGGTCCAGGTAGGCGTTGAGGGTTTCTGGCTCGGACGTATAAGGGTTTAGGTCAGGATCACTCTTGAAGGGTTTAGGACTTCTGGCCTGACCTTCTTGTGTCGTTGCCAATATTATTGTTGTGATTAGTATTACTATTAATATTGCTAATAACAATTTTAGTTTGAGTATTCAAACTTTTGTTATTATTGTTACTATTATTATTCTTATTATTATTATTAATCATTATTAATGCGATTAGCTATGACGTCAAAGTGGTCTTGTTGACATATTTGGCATGACATTATGCTACCCCGAAGAAAGACGGAACCGTTTTGACTGGCCCAGCACCTTCAGCTGTGAACCAGACATCCAGAAATCACCAAAACACCAAGACTCTAAGCCCTAGAACCTAAACCCTATGCCCTATGCGGCCAAAACCCCAATCGGACCAATCTCGAAAACTCGCTACAGAGAGTCCAATAGAACTGAACCACGGCCTCCGATAAGCCCTAAGCTCCTCTACCCCGAATCCCCCTTACATCCGAAACCCCTAACCCCCAAGCCCAAAAGCCTTTAAACAAATCTAGCCCCTGCTAAAATCCTAAGCCTTGCCTTAAAACCCCTAATAACCTGCCTTTTTCAGAACTTATATATACAGAAATCAGACTCAGGAGCTCCTAAAAAGGTAGGTTAACTTCGGGGCCCCCAGGTAAACTCAGAAGCTCCACTCGGCCGAACCCCACATTTCTCAGATCATGGTGGCTGTGGGCGTGGTCCTGCTGGTTGCGGGTCTCATCACCTGCACCGTCGGCCTTTGCTGCTGCTGTTGCTGCGCCCCCAAGGAGTGAGCTTAGAGCAGAAGTTCTGTGCCTTTTGACCAAGAAGTGTAGGGACTTCTCGGGGCACACCTGGGTGAAGAGGCCTGGGACAGCTAGGGGGGAGACTTTCCGATTCTGTGAATTCCATGCCTTTCCAGGTAGAGCTGATTCCGGGAAAGAAGGCTCCCTAGATGTAGCAGCTAATGCTGCATACTCGGTTTGCAGCACTACGAATCACTTGTTGCACAACGCTTCATCTTCTTGACACCTGGATTGCCTGTCAAGGGCTGGGCATGTCCGGGTACGAGCACTTTCGATGCCAGGCCAGTCAGGGCAGAAGCCACAGTAAGCGACACAGAGGAGCTCTTGGGTTTTGCCTTTGGCAGAGAGTGCTCTAGAATTCGCATCCTGAGACTCGTCAGTAAAGCGCGAGGATCAGACCCGTTGCAGGTGGGGTGGTACCGACTGTGTTGCCGTGGAGGGTTTAGCGTATTTTCAATCTAGTTTGTTTTCCTGTGCCTTCTCACTCGTGATGCAAGATTTCAAGGTTCTCATGATTGCGATGACAATGAAGCTCCGAGCGAATGGCTTGGAAAAAGGAGAAGTGCCTTGAGCCCTTAACCCGAAACTCTCAATCGCATGCGGTACGCGGTGGTCAACATCCTCGCACGTTCCAGTTGACTGCTACTGCTACTGCTACTGCTACTGCTACTGCTACTGCTACTGCTACTGCTACTGCTACTCCTACTACTCCTACTGCTACTGCTGCTACTGCTACTGCTAGTGCTACTGCTAGTGCTAGTGCTAGTGCTAGTGCTAGTGCTAGTGCTAGTGCTAGTGCTAGTGCTAGTGCTAGCGCTAGGGCTAGCGCTAGGGCTAGTGCTACTGCTACTGCTACTGCTACTGCTACTGCTACTGCTACTGCTACTGCTACTGCTGCTGCTACTGCTACTGCTGCGGCTACTGCTACTGCTACTGCTACTGCTACTGCTACTGCTACTGCTACTGCTACTGCTACTGCTACTGCTACCACCACTTTTGCTACTCTTGCTACTACTATTACATACTACATACAACTTACTACTTCCTACTTACTACTTCTGCTTGCTACTTGTCACCACCACCACCACCACTACTACAACTATTGCCACTACTACTTTTACTACGACTACTGTTACGACAACTATTCCTACTGCTTCTGCTACTGCTGATAGTACTACAAAGAACATTAAGACTAGTACGAATGCAAGTAAGAATACTACTGATAATCAAACGGCTAATACTACAAAATAAGACAGATAATGGCACTGATAGTACCCTAAACCGTAAACCCTAAACCCAAAGTACGCAGAGCCGTCTTAAAACCCGGAATAGTGATGGTAAGCCAGCCCCTCGAAGCAGCCTTCCGGGCTATCGAAGTCTTGTTTGTGCACATACCTTTCATGTTTAGAGGGCTTAGGATTTTCGGGTTTAGGGTATTGAGTTTAGGGTTTAGGGTTTAGGGCTTGGGGTTTAGGGTTTAGGGTTTGGGGTTTAGGGCTTAGGGTTTAGGGTTTAGGGTTTTAGGTTCCAACATCTTCAAAAAAAGCCCTTTCTACCCACGATGCATCAATATCCTGAGCTTGCCTGAAGTGCGTTGACAAGGGGCCAGTGTGGAAGGGAGGGAAGCAGGAAGACTAATATGGCAAGGTGCGGTAGCACTGTGTCATCAGGACTCGAGCTGAATCTGAGGATTCTTAAAATCAGGGATCCTTTTTGGGGAGTTTCAGAAATTAGGTTCTACAAAGAATAGTTGCAAGGGCTGTTGGATCATGCCCGTCTGCCGAGGGAAGGCTTTAGGTTCTTTTCGATGCTCGAACATTTAGTATTGCTGTTGCGGTTCCTTAGTATATCCCAAATTCCCTAAACCCTAAAGCCTAAACCCTAAACCCTAAATATCCCATATCCCCATTCTAGCGATTGAGGCCCCTTATCTTGCTGTCAGTGCGGGATCCTTCAGACTCTGCGCAGATACTTTTGATCGCAGCCGCTTACAGAGCCAAGCCGAGGATAAGGGTTTGAGGTCTTCGGCTGCATAGAACGAGCCATGGCGTGCTGTGGCAAGACATGCTCCAAGGTTTCTATTTGCGTTGGCATTCTGCTGGTGATCGGAGGCCACGACGGTGAAGTTCAGGATGGTAGGATTGCGAAGCAGCATGATACATGCGTATCAACAAGCTCAGAAAGACGGTAATCACTGATATCTCGTGTTGTTCGAAGCATTGACGATGAGATAGCGTTGACGATAAGATGGTGACAATACACCAGCAAGCTACAGCAGTGTAGCAATAGTGTCGGTGGGGCTTGTTAAGCAGCATTGCTGCGATATTTGTATATGGTTTTGGAGGTACATATCAAAGCATCCGCTGTTGCTAGCAGTATCTGTATTCGTACATGCAGATGCATTGTCACGCTCAACCGCAGAGAGATTCATACTGATTGGACCAGTACGGTACGAGGTGAAGGCAGTTACACTCTGTTGGCAAGAAGGGTGACCTTGATGAGTCTTTGAAGTATGTAGAGTTGCAGTATTGACAATCGTACAAGCCAGTTTTGAGTCGGATCGCATGCTGGAGCATCGACCAACATGCTATCGGTAACGGAAGCAATTACTGGTATGGGGGACATCAATGACAGTAGCCGACGCCGTAAGGTGGGATTACAGTAGACATCTTCACAGTGGAAGTGTTCGGACAAATCCAGCGAGCATCACTAGCAGCATTGTTACCAGTAGCCATAACCACAAGCGGAACAGAAGCTTGACCATAGCAAGGAATACGTACATGTGCATGGAAGCATACGCATGCATGTTCATGTACAGGTACATACACCTGCATATACACGTGCACATGCATACACATGCACACACATGCACATGCGCACGTACACATACGAACATTACTTACATACACACATACATACATACATACATACATACATACAGACATACAGACATACAGACATACAGACATACAGACATACAGACGTACAGACGTACAGACATACAGACATACAGACATACAGACATACAGACATACAGACATACGTACGTACATACATACATACATGCATACATGCATACAAACGTACATGCATATACAAATATGTACACGTATAGCTGCATATATGTATATGTACATGTATGTATGTATGTATGTATGTATGTATGTATATATATATATATAACCCGTATACGGCACACCTGCAGACAGACAGTCAGGCAAGCAAGCAGGCAGGCAGCCAGACAGACAGACAGACAGACAGACAGCCACATTACACATACAGACAAAGACGGGGAGAAAGGGAGGGAGAAAGGATAGTACCTTCCAAAATTCTGCTCGTGATGCCGGTGAGGCGGGTGTTGCTTGCAACACTAGTGCTATTTCGATGACGACATGTACTGCTGCCCTTGGAAGATGCTGCTGCTGAGGAGGAAGAAGAAGATGATGATGGTCATGCACACTGCACTGAACCCCAAACCTGAACCCCTAACTCTGACCCTAAACCCCTAGCACCTAGAAGACCTTTAAGTTCGCATGCCCCCTTCCATTCTGCAAGCTTTATGGGTTTGGTATGTGCAGGGATTGCCTTAGCCCTGGCGGGCGCGCTGTCCATCGCCAACATCAGCATCAATGCCTCTTCGATCTCAAAGAGGGCGTCGAGGATTTGTTGTGGGCCTCTACACCCTGAACCCTTAACCCTAAACTGCTACCGTAGCCTTTTTGGCTCAAGCTGTTCTGCTCGAGTGTTGTCCCCCAACCTATCCTCCTCATGCTGCGAAGATGTGGCTCGTCTGGTTCTTGGGGCTCCACCTAGATTAAGACCAGGAACGCGACCAGACCCATGGCCGCATTGCGGTAGAAGAGCACCAGTGCAAGGGTTGCAGTCCCTTCTTGCAGACGATTTGGAGTGCAATCTGAGCTTGAACTGAATGCAGTTTCGAGTCATCAGTGCAAGGGTTGCAGTCCCTTCTTGCAGACGATTTGGAGTGTAATCTGAGTTTGAATTGAATAAAGTTTCGAGTGATCAGTGCAAGGGTTGCAGTCCCTCCTTGCAGACGATGTGGAGCAAAATCTGAGCTGGAATGGAATGCAGTTTCGAGTCATCAGTGCAAGGGTTGCAGTCTTTCCTTGCAGACGATGTGGAGCGCAATTTGAGCTGGAATTGAATGCAGTTTCGAGTCATCATTTCAGGGGTTGCAGTCCCTCCTTGCAGACGATGTGGAGCGCAATTTGAGCTGGAATTGAATGCAGTTTTGAGTTATCAGTGCAAGGTTTGCAGTAAAGCGTTGCAGACGATGCGAAGCGCAGCCTGAGCTGGAATTGAATACAGTTTCGATTCATCAGTGCAAGGGTTGCAGTCTTTACTTGCAGACGATGTGGAGCGCAATTTGAGCTGGAATTGAATGCAGTTTTGAGTCATCAGTGTCCCTCCTTTACGGACGATGTGGAGTGCAGGCTGAGCTGGAATTGATTGCAGCGTTGAGTCGTTCTGACGGTCCAGACCTGAGAAGTTCGTGCTGAGTAGATTGTCACTTACTGATTCCCGAAAGCTTTGGAACGTTGGATACTGCCGTCTGGAAAGGGTAAGCTGATGCTAACTTGTGGCCCCGGAAATTGCTGCCTTCTGGGAGGGGGGTTGAGCCGATATCGTGCGACCTCGCGGCCCCAGGTAAACCAAGTGCTCGATAGATATGTGTCCGATGTGACTCCGGCTGTGTTTTGTGAAGCTTGTCTCAGCATTTTTTCCCGTGGGCAAAGCGGGCATGTGCTGATTTAGTGTATGCCGTATATTGGGTGGGCGCGCTTTGGAGAAATGGGCGTCATTGCGTTGAAAAAAAAACTTTTATGGTGGTTTCTATAGGGTTGACTTGAGCTTTTGGAAGAAGGTCTTGCGGGTTTTTCAAGGCTTTAAGGGGTTTAGGGTTTAGGTGCTGAGCCTCAGGGTGTAGGTTGAGACCCGGGCTTTCAGGATTGAGACAGTTAGGCATTGTAGGTGTTCGGGGGGGCCCGAATTAAAAAAAACATGCTCAACAGCGAAAAGAGATTTTCCTGAGGGGTTCTTTTGGGCGTTGCATTTTGGGAATATCTGGCTCTATGAACGGCTGAGGTCTCCAGATGTCACTTTTTCCTAGTCAGGCTTTAGTGAATGTTGCCTTGATTTCACCTTAAACCCTAAAACTTAAACCCGAAAGCCTAAACCTTAAACCCCAAGCCTTTAGACTTCGCTGTTGTATGTGTCTAGTGCTGAGTCTGGCGACCTGGGCTTTCCGGAAGTGGATGTGTTTTAGGGTTCAGGTTTAGTTGTTGATGTGTTGAACGTAGGAATATCGGGGCCTTAATATTTAATTAGAAAGGGTTCCTTTAAAGGGATGCTTAAAGAGTTGGAACCCCAACAAATAGTATAGGTAACTGTTAAGGCCTGCATATACGAGTTGTTCGTGGCTGAGACTTCGGTTCTCTTGTGCTGAGAATCTTATCGCCGTTATCGATGATATACGTACGACTACTGTTACAGTTCCATGCTTGTAGGTCCTGTAGGTTGCTCAATACCATCGCACTTGGGCGGCCTGAAATGCTAAATCACAGGCAACATGCTGAGCAGGTACTCCGGAACGTTGGCGAACTTCCTGCACACTTGCGTGTCCTTGTACCTTTTGAGTTTATGTTTTTCAGGTCCCACATCCTGCTCAAATCACTGAGCCCAATCCCTGAACCCTCAACCTTAATTTCCACGCCCCACGCCGGATGTTGGAGGGCCCCAAACAAGCCCGCAAGGTCAGCGCTACCATCGACGGAGACATGACGGGGGTGCTTGCAGCGCCCTCCGATCTCGCCTGTCCCTACGTCATCTTTATCGAGACGCTCTGGCTGGGGCAAGCCTTGAACCCCAAACCCTAAGGATAAGCACAGCTTTCCTGCCCCTTATATGCTTGACTCCGAACCAACCAACATGATGTACAGTCGTGCAAGACATCAGCCCGAAACCCTAAACCCTGAAGCCCACAACTCTCAACCGGAATCTCTTTTCCCCTAGGCTCCAAACTCGAGACTCTCGGTCTTCAGCGGTTTAGGGTTTAGGGTTGGGGTTTTTATTAGGCTTTAGGGTTTAAAACATAGTAAGACAACCCTATCATTCACTAAGATCCCTCCTATTTGTTTTGGCAGTTCGATGGCAAGAAGCAAGGTTTGGGTTGTAGGGAACCCGCAACAGCCTGAGCAGGCGGATTTTCAAGCCCTGCGCTCGAGATCACGTGATGTCTGCTCTTGCCATCAGTCAGACCTCAAATGTTAGACCAAAATCCGAACCAAAAAAACCTTTAAAACCTAAACCCGCTAAAAACACCGAAACCCCTAACCCCCTAAATCCCTAAACCCCAAGCCCTAAACCCTAAACCCCAAACCCTAAACCCCTGCAACCCCTAGACCCCTAAACCCCTAAACCCCTAACCCCTAAACTCCCTAAACCCTAAACCCCAACCCCTAAACCCCAAACCCACAGGCTGCTCCGAACTCGGGATTTCATCGGCATCTGCAGTTGGAAAAGGCCCCGCAGAAAACAAAAACCGCCGAAACCCAACCCCCGAAATCGGTTTAGAGTTTAGGGCTTTTTGCCAAGGAAGACTGCAGATTGTACTCTCTTCGACAGCTCGGCCGTGGTGTCCACAGGATAAGCAGGGAGCAGAGAGCTTTTCTGGGTGTTGTGTTTAGGGTTTGAGGTGCGTAGGTTTGCGGGTTTTGGGTTGGGGTTTTAGGCTTACGTAGGGCACAGGACTGCTTTAGGGTTTAGGGTTTGGGATTTCTGTGCTTTTCTTTACGAAGTTCAGCAAGGTCTTTCAAACCGAGAGTTGTTCTAGAGCTTTCAGAAAGCTATGTTTTAAAGGTATCCAAGAGTGCGTGAGAGGTGTTACAATACTGAGTCAAAGGATTTGTTTCGGGACTGTTCAGGCTCTAATGCTGAACCTTGAACCCTAAGTCTTATAAAACTCTAAAACCTTAAACCCTAAACCCTAAACACTTTAGGGTTGTCGGCTTTATGGTTGAAGGGTCTTGAAAGGATGTTGTGTGGGCGTTTCACACAAAAAAAATAACAGGCATCCCGGCCTCCTTATTATAACAACCGTGAAGGGAGGATAAAACTCCTTTACCATTTCTTCTAACACATTTTTAACATTTTTGAACCGATTTTCAAATCTTTTCACCCTAATTTGGCAGGCCTTCTGGGGACTAGGAAGGAGGGCTGGGATCGGAGGTGAAGAGCGATAGGTGCTTAGAGTCTCCAACGCCCCTCAAGTAAGGAACAGACTTCAAGCTTAGATCATTTAGGGTTTAGGGTTTTGGAGGTTTAGGGTTTAGGGTTTTGGATTTAGGGTTTAGGGCTTACATCATCCGGAGGGTCCCTGTCTAATTCTTGGTGTGGTTGCTTAGTCAAGGGGTCTTGAGCCTGTGCGTGTGGGTCTGGCTCGCGGTCTCCGCCAGCTTGGGGTCCAACCACAGTATCTTCGGCCGAAGATGTGACATGATTGCTATGGCCTGTAATATCCTGAAATTGCGTTGGCCACAAGATGCCTCGACACCCCCCCACCCCCCCATGAGTGTGAAGCCCCGACATGCCCCAACGAACCCTAGCCCCGGAAACTTGAACCTGTTAAAACAGAACCTTGAACCCGGAACCGCAACGTTTGCCCCAACAGCAAAGATCTCCCCCATCAAGGGACACCCTCATGCGAGAACAGCAAAGCACAAACACACCCGCAACAGCAGCACAAAAAGCCGGCCGCAACACCAAACAGGCACACTGCGCCGCAACAGCAAAACAGTCAAAACATCAAGCTTTACTCCCCACACCCTAAACCCTATAAGCCCTGAAGCCCTAAACCCTAAATCCCTTACAGAAGCCCTTAACACAACCCTGTTGATAACCCGTAAGCTGCTGCATGCTGTGATGAAAACCCTAAACCCTAAACCTTAAACCCTAAACCTTAAACCCTAAACCCTAAACCCTAAACCCTAAACCCCAAAAAGCTTGCAGGAGCGACGCTGAACACCGACCTTTGCGGCAGCGAGGAGCTGCCAGATGACGGCCCTGAGCGTGCACCCGCCCGGCGCGGCATCCAGGCCGTCGGTCGTGACTCCCAGTACCTTTAGGGTATGTTGTAGTATAAAGGAGTATATAGCAGTATACAAAAGTATACAGTAGTATCTGGTATATTGTAGTATATTATAGTACAATATGTTATAGTGCAATATGGTAAATTGTAGTATATGATAGTATAGCCATACAACGCCCAGCCAAAAAAGGGGCGTCCTCAACCCCTGCCCGAAACGCTGGAATGATGGTCCCAGCCTCCAAAACCAAGAACCTGCACCCTGGGTTTAGGGTTGAGAGTTTAGGGGTTCTAGGGGGTTAGGGTTTGAGGTTTAGGGTTGAGGGTTTAGGGTTTGTTTTCAGGTTTATTTAGGGGTTTAGGGGTTTAGGGTTTAGGGTTTTAGGGTTTAGGGCCAGTTTAGGGTTTAGGGTTACCCTGAAACCTGAAACCCCCAAAGCCTAAGCCGGGAGCCCTACTAAACCTTCAAACCCCCAGACCCTAAAGCCCCGACCTTCTAAGCCGAAACCCTCACAACCCTAAGACAAAAACGGCTTGCACCATCCCGGCAGTGGACTATAATAGTTTTTTAATTTTCTAACCCCTGATAGCAGTTCCGATATTTCCTCTCCCACTCTCTTACGCAGGACCTCGATTGGACAATCGGAGCCTCCGAGACCAAAATCATTGCGCCTTTGCTGCCCTGGTCTCCAGTGGATTTTAGTTTGGAGCCCTGAGCCCTAAACCCTAAGCCCCGAATCCCCAAAATCCACAACCCCTGCAGCCCTAAAATCCCGAAGCCTTATTTCAGGGCTTCTCGACAGTTTAGGGTTCAGGGTTAATGGTTTAGGGTTTAGGGCTCAGGGTTTAGGGCTATAGAGGTTATTTCGACTTGGGGTTTCTTGGCAGGATTGGGGTTTAGGGTTTCTACAGGGTTCAAATTTTAGGGTTTATTGGTGTTTAAGGTTTCATGGGTGGCTGTAGCTAAATGTAGGGTTACATGCAACCGAACTGGGGCACATGACAATAGTGCCACTACCGCGATGCTTGATGTGTTGTTGCTATTCGGCTCTCACTCCTACTACTGCTACCCTCTCTCTCTTGGAACAGGATTACTCTTAAGGTTGCTGCTACTGTCATTAATATTGCTATTGCCAGCGATGCTGCTGCTGCTTCTACCACCACCGCCGCCACCACCTCCATGACCGCCGCCATCTGCACCACCACCTCGCGAGGACCTGAAGCTTGCAGCTGAGCTGAGCTTCACGGAAGACACGGATGTCACCTTGACGAGCTCGGAGGACTGAGTCTAAACCCTAAACCCTAAACCCGTAACCCTAAACCCTAAACCCAACCCTAAACCCTAAACTCGAAACCTGAAACCCTTGCAGCCCTAAACCCTAACTTCTACCTCGGCGAGGCCCAGAGCCCACGCTCATCCCTGAAACCCTAGGCAAGGGCTGAACACTCTATATCTATAGTTATATATCTGTAGAGCTACATATGTAAAAGTCTCTCTCTGTCTCTCTCTCTCTCTCTCTCTCTCTCTATATATATATATATACCTGTAGATTTATACCTACACCGATAAATCTTTAACCACGCGTCAGAGCCTAAGTCCAAAACCGGTAAGCAACAGCCAGGCCAGAACTTTATATATATATATATATACATGCATATATACTCTATATGTATACTATATACTCTATATACTGTATATATACTATATATACTATACTGGAGGTCATTTTTTGCAGGAAGCCCTGGGCTGTCTGAGGGCTCGGGGTCCCGGGAATTCGCGGGCTCCGGGTGTAGGGGTTTCGAGGTGCAGGGTTTTAGGTCTAGGGTTTTGAGTTCAGGGTTTAGGTTTTGCTTCGGGCTTATTCTATCTAAGCATTTAGCCAGGAACGTTAGACCCTCAACACCAAGCCTTCAAAGAATCAACCTTGCGGCTCGAGGGAGCCGCGAGCGAAATTAGTGCTTGGGCCTTAGGGCTTCGCATGTCGGGGCTGCGTTCGTGATTCAGTTGGTTTCAACCCTCAACCTTTCCCTGCCTATACCCTAAACCCTGACCCTAAACCCTCCCTAAACCCTAAACCCTAAAGCCTAAAAAAGGTGCTTTAAGAAAACCCTCCTTCAAACTTCAAGAAGAAGAAGTTGTAGGGCCGTGCATCCCAGAGCCCCACAACCCAAGCCATTACTGGGGGCTTGCTTGGAGGGCCCTGCGACTGTAGCTTTATAGGAAGGGGTTACAATAGCTGCTGTCTATACCGATAATCTGTATCTGTATCAACATCAATATCAATATCTATATCCATATCCGGATCTATATCCGCATTTATATATCTATATGTCTGTATATCTACATATCTATATATCCATGTATCTGTGTGCTTATATGTCGTTATACCTATACGTGTATATAGCCGTATATCTATATGTCTATATCCACATATCTATGTATTGTCGTGCCTTTAACCTATATGTCTATATACCCCCCCGCATATCCATATATCTGTGTATCTATATATACATATCTCTATATACCTACAAACTTATATATCTATATATCTATATCTGTATATCCATATACCTATACACCTATATACCTATATATCTTTATGCCTATATATCTATATGTCGATATAACTATACTTATCTCTATATCTATACGTACATTACCTGCTTTTGTACGTATACCTACATCTGTGTCTATAGCTATCTCTATCTCTTGGCATGCATATAAACATATGTATATATGTCTACATATAATATGTTCATATAGATATGTACATGTATGTGTAGGCATATGCCACCGCACTATAGTTAAGTGAACAAGCTGACAAATCTTGAGTTTTTGCGTTGTTGTTTAATTGGCAACCAGCTTGCCAGTGTTTCAACCCACGTAAGTCAATATGTAAATACATGGATGGGCCAATCATGTAATCAGATACCCAAGTCTGATCAGCAAAGAGTATGTATATATATATATACACACATACACAGATACATACATGTATTTATACATATACATATACATATACATATACATATGTATATTTATATATGTGTGCATGTACATACATAATATGTAGACATGAAAACTAAATCTGAACATTTATGTGTATATATATAAATATAGATAAATATATAAATATAAATAAATAAATATATGTATATATATATATATTTACATGTACATACACACAAATGTTTATACAGGTATTTGCTTATCTATCTATCTAGCTATCTATCTATCTATCTATCTATCTATCTATCTATGTATCTATCTATCTATCTGTCTATCTATCTGTCTATCTATCCATCTATCTATCATTCTGTCTGTCTATCTGTCTAGCTATCTATCTATCTATCCATCTATCTATCTATCATTCTGTCTGTCTATCTAGTTATCTACCCATCTATCCGTCCATCCCTCCCTCCCTCCCTCCCTCCATCCATCCATCCATTTATCCACACACGTGTATATATGCATATACACACATGTATATGTGTGTATACATAATATATATATATACATATGTAAATACATACAAACATGTAGGTGCACATATGTGTAGAAAGATATACGTAGATGTATATACAAACTGTACACATGTTTTTCTGGATGTAGTGTGTGTATACATGGGCTCTCTGAGGATCCCCTTTGCCCGGTCTTTAAACCTTGAGCCTGTCGGCTTTAAGCCGTAAGAAACCCGAAAAGCCCTGATGGGTTTAGGGTTTGGGGTTTAGGGTTCACGGTTTAGGATTTGGGGTTTAGGGTTCAGAATTTAGGGTTTGGGGGTTGGGCCTTTATGAGATCCAAACAGGGTTCAAAGCCCTGTAAAGCCCTAAACCGTGCAGTGCAGGCAATGTGGTCGATGCAGCTCTGCGATGTTTTCCTCGAGGTCTTTGAAATCGCAGGGCGAGCCATTGCCGCTGGGCCTACTTAGTAAAAGACAGACGTTTATGTGTGCAGTAGTACGGCCTTCTGCCTCATTAGTATTGGTACGCACTCATAGTGCCTCTTGGATTTGTACCTATAAACGATCTCAAGGCCTATTTTACTTGTTCAAGCCAATATATTGTAGCAGTATCAGATCCCTATATAGTATAAACCCTAAACCCCGCAGCATCAGATCCGACCGTCTTTCAAGCTTCTTCGAGTCGTGCTGCGCTCGGGTTCTAGGGTTTAGGGTTTAGTGTTTCGGGCTTAGGGTTTAGTCTTTAGGGTTTTCTTTTTTTAGGATTTATTTAGGGTTTAGGGTTTCTAAAATAAACGTCTTAGACCCTGAATCCCTGGATTTTCGACCCCTATCTACGCCTAGAATCGTCACCCCCGTCCCAAAACACCGTGCGATACCTATATCTTGACATCATATCGAGATTTTTGGCCTGAAGCGTTTTGCGTCGTAGCCGTGGCATGCTGAACTCCAGGCCCAAATCCCACCTAACCCCTCAACTCCAACCTCAAAGCTGCAAACGCAGATCATGGTGGCCGTGGGGGTGGTCCTGCTGGTTGCGGGTCTCATCACCTGCACCGTCGGCCTTTGCTGCTGCTGTTGCTGCGCCCCCAAAGAGTGAGCGCAGGGAGCTGAGGCTTAGTCTGCAGGGTTCGGGCTTCTGGCCATCCAAAATCCCCTAAGCCTGGGAACCTTTGGGGGAGTGGACTTTCCGAATCTATGGGCCAAGCACATAGCGCCCCATTTGGGGGCTCACTGGCCTCTTCATGTTCGAATCGCAGCGAGTCACGGAAAGGAGACTCCCCAGATGTAGCATAGTCTTGTTACAGCACTACGAGGCACCACTTGCACAACGTTCCAAATTTGGATTGCACATATACCGGCCGGGCAGGGCGGAGGCTACGTGTACAGCAGTGCCACACCGAGAGGTTGTGGTACTTCTGCCCGGCCTTCTTTTGGGAACTCTTCTGAGACTCGTCAGTAAAGCACGAGGATCAGCCCCGTGCTGGGCCAGCCCGTAAAGCTTCGAGGAAGTTGGTTCGTGGCTAGCTCCGCCTTTGCAGCATCAGTTCAAAATTGCAGACTGCAGCCAAACGGGTGCAAAGAGCTTTCTGGATCGCCAGCGGGGCTGGGGTTTAAGGGTTCTACGCCAGGTTCTTGGGTGTCAGAAGGGTCCTATGAGGGTTCACAAGGATAAGGGTTGCACAAGGGTTACTATGGGAGTTGGTTTGACGGGCATTCCTTACCGTTTTTGTCTGAGGTATATGCAACATTCCCTGGCTTAATGGCTCTACACATGCAGGGCTTCACGGGGTGTTGTAACCGTTGGTAAGTAAGCTTTCGTTAGGGAACTGTAGGGTTTTAGACAGTAGCAGTAACCTTCAACCCACAAAACCCGAAACCCTAAACCCGAAACATTGTCTGTTTGCTGAATGTTCGGAAGTATGTACAACTGCCTGCCTCTTTGTAGGCTCTCCGGCTTCTTGCAAGATTGAAAAAGGCCCTTAAACCAGAAAAACCCGAAACCTTGACTGTTTGCTGAATGTTCGGAAGGGCCCTTAAAAAAAGAGAAAACCGAAACCTTGAAACTTTCTCCACCGCAGCGGCAGCCACGTCAACCGGCCCGGGCGTCAAGTCTCGAACCCCCTCATCGAGGCCCTGCTTGGCTTTGGGGTTTGGGGTTTAGGGTTTAGGATTTAGGTGTTTAGGGGTTTAGGGGTTTCGGGGTTTGGGGTGTAGGGTATTTAGAGTTCAGGATGTAGTGGCTCAGCGTTTAGGGTTTAGGGTTTTAGGGGTTTGGGGGTTTAGGGTTTGGGATTTTGGGTTTAGGGTTTTTCTAAGGGTTCCAGAAGGAGCGTGAAAGGGTGCTACCGGGTTGCGCAGTGGTTTTTCAATGTGAGGGATTTGGGGGCTGCAAGTGTTCAGGAGTTTGGGTGTTTCTTCGAATTTTTGGGCGCTGAGGGGTTAGGGTGTAAGGATGCCTACGCATTCCTACGCAATATACGGCCCGTTTGGTGCGGGTTCGGGGCTCTAGTGTTGAGGATTCGGGTTGAGGTTTTATGGCTTGGGATGTGGGGTTCGCGATTTTGGAGTCTGGGTCGGGGTTGAGAGTTGTGGGCGATTCAGGCTGTCAGATTAAGGGATCAGCTCGAGGGTGTCGCGAAAGGGTTCAGGGCTGTTTGGGCGCTTGGGGGTTCGTTGCTTTGGGGTGTCCCCAAACCCTAAACCCTAAACCCTAAACCCTAAACTTCAAACCCTAAACCCCAAACCCTAAACCCCAAACCCTAAACCCCAAACCCTAAACCCTAAACCCTAAACCCTAAACCCTTGGTTTCGGGG
>CAJNJA010093096.1:2500-19552 GCA_905231915.1 Symbiodinium necroappetens
GCTAAAGACGGCTCTGTCTGATTGCATTTGCGAGGGAGAGATCGGGTAAGTGTCCTTCTTGGCAGATGTCCTGCACTGCATGTTTCAAAGGCGGGCAAAGCAACGCTCGAACATACATTTGTATGAACATCAAATCTCGTAGGAGGTGACTAAAGCAAGCGTCCGTGGGAAAACGTAAACAACGGCATCGTGTATCAACAGTGACCAGCAGAAACACGGCACCGCGACTACAGACATGCCGAAACTGAAATAAGCCGACTCATCCTTTTGGAAAGACCCTCGCTATTGTAAGAGTGGAAGCCACGCAAACAAGCCTAGCCTCAATCTCTAGCAACATCTTACGGAAGAATGTGCGCTCCACGGCAGTCCCGAAGCATCCGTGCAGAACCTAAACTTCGGAACCAAGCCGCTACATCATAAGTTTCTTCGGGGATTCCAGACTGCATTTGTAGAAAGTTTCATCGCAACATCTAGAAACCCTGAGCGAGGGAAGTTCTTTGAACTTTCATGCGCAGATAGAGACATTGCGCATGTCATAAGTCGATCCAAAATCTCTGTTGGACCTTACTCCCTGTTTGATGCGAAGATTATTCTGTTGTGGTTGTAGTGAGTGGCGAGTCTAGTAACTCTCATTAGAATATGTAATGCAGTTGAGCGTGTTATTGAACATTCCTAGTTGTTGGGAACTACCAACTAGTTATTTCAGCCGCTGTGGCTTCATCAATAGTTGCCAGTGTAAGTCTTATGAACCACGATCACGTTAGTCATTACTAGGACTGACCCAGAACGACGAAAAAGTTTATACAACTAGTTCGTTAGTTCATCATTATACCGTACTGCAGTTTGTACTCGACTCAATTTAGGATACTGTGACTACAATTGAAAGCGACGTGTTATTGAGAACTGTCAGTCTTCTTGGTAGTGTTGAACAGGCGAAATGATTTCTAGCCACTGATCTGCGCTAGTGATAGGTACTAGTACTGCTTGTTATCACTCAGTAGTACTTGCGTATTACCCATCAAATGCGAAAAACATGTGCATTGCGTTAATGGCTCGTGCTACCTATGAGCATTGAACATTCATTTTCTTATGATTACCCTGGCAATGTGCTACTTGTGATTATGAGGATGACTGCCATTACCGTCATTATTCGCCGTAGCAGTTGTTGCCGTACCTACTATAGCCTATGCTTGTATTATGATTGTTATTGCTTTTCCTAGTGTTGCTACTTGCACGATAGTTGCTGCTTCTGCTTTAGAAAGGTTGTTACTATTGCCATTGCGGTGATTACCCTTGGTGCTGCTTTCACTGCTAAACCTACGACTACGAATATTGCATACTATTGCTACTACGCTTATTCTGTCTTACATGGCTCTTATTACCTATTCGTAACACGTACTATTCGTACTCGTCTGACAATCAAAAATATAGGAACCTTAACAATTGGAATGGGGTTTGGGGATACCTTGTAGTATCGTACATGTAAAAAAAAAGGAACCTTGAGGCTAGAAAAGGGAACCTTGCGGCTAGCCTTGATGACCCTTAATAACTATAGTCTAACGAATTACTCCGACCCCTACGGTCAGTAAGAGCCTCCGACCTTTATTAAACCCAAACCCCCCAAACCCTAAACCCTAAACCCCACCCCCTAAACCCTTAACCCTACACCCAAACGGTTTAGGGCTTAGGGTTAAGAGTCCCCAAAAAGCCTCGGGGAGCCAGTTGGCCACCTGGAAGGGCTGCGGCTGTGAGCTCCAGGACAGGCCTCGGGCTTGGCACGAACACGAAGAAGTTCTCTAAATTAGGGTCGGTGTTTGGGGTTCCTTAAAGGGATCTACAAGGGTTTCTGTAAGGGTACTACAAGGGTTCTATGCGGGTGGTTCTCCAAATTAGGGTCCCTTTTGGGGTCCTTTTATAGGGGTGCCGTGCCGTACTAGATTGGGGACCAAAAGGGGCCCTAGTTTAGAGAACTACCCAAAAGGGCCACTAAAGGGTTTAGGGTTTAGGGTTGTTATATAGGGCGTTTATGGTTTAGGGCTTTTAAGGCCATTTAAAAGGGTTTAGGGTTGAGGGATTATGGGTTTAAGGTGTTGAGGGTTTTTGTGGTTTAATGTAATCCCTGTGAGACTATACTCCAATATACCCCAAGGGAGTCAGGAGAGTTTTTCAGGACAGACACACGAACAAGGGGGCCGCACAAACAACGTTTTGGGACCTGGCGGTTTGGGGTTTGGGGTTTAGGTTCAGGTAAGCCTTAAGGGCCTAAGGGTCTAGGGTGTAGCGTTTCTGGTTTAGCGGTAAGCCTCAACACGAAGTCATGCCGCATGGCAGCTCCAGTCTTGAAGAACAGCTTCTTCGCGCGCTTGTTCATCCTCAATTGCGCGTCATGTCTGGACCGACAGCCCTGCATGCCAAGGGTTTGGGGAGGGTTTGGGGGTTCGGGGTTCAGGATGTAGGGCCAGATTAGGGTTCGACACCTCAAGAAGGGCCCAAGCACCCCCTAAATAAACCCTAAACCCTAAACCCTGAACCCTGAACCCTAAACTCTGTCAAAAACACCCCCAAACTCCCCAAACCCAGAAGCCCAAACGTTGCCTGAATCCTGAAATCCCAAGTCCACAACCTGCTCCCTAAACCCGGGTCCGGATATTTCGTCGTCGTAGTCCTAGGGTCCTCGCATGTACTTTGAGTGTATAGTTCTCGAACTCCCCTTAGTTAGTTCAGCCATTCAGGTGTCTCATATCAACCTTAGGCAGTAGGATCCGAAACTGTAAACCGAAACTCTAACGTACACCTGTTAGATAGTAGGAACCTCCGCCCTCTACCTAAACCCGAATAGACCCTATACATCGGAGGATCCTAGACCCCCAAACCTGAACCAGAATGTAATTTACAGGAGCCTTAGGGCTCAGGGTTCAGGGGTTTAGGGGTTTAGGGGATTAAGAAACCTTGGGTCTTTATCAGAATTCTTGGATCAAGGTTCTTGATCAGGTTCCTACAGTAGACGAAGAAGAGCAGGATCCTTGCTCAACTTTTCGGCTCAGGCAGGGGCTGTCGCCCTTGGCGGCCACTGACAGGTTGCCAAAGGATGGCCCTTGGAAGGAAAGGCGCCCTAAACCCTAAAACCCTAAACCCTAAAACCCGCTCTGCACTGCGTGCCTGGGCTGTTTTAGGGTTTAGGGCTTGGGGCCTTAGGGCTTACTTGGGGCCCTTTTTAGGGGCTTTAGGTGCGAGGAGCCAGCCCCTTTTTCTTTTTTTAACGGCCCCCCAGCAACCTCTTAATAATAAGGGTACGCTTTCTCCTAATATTCGGCTTTCATAGGGAGACCCCCCAACTAAAAAACTGTTGCAGGGCACTACTGGGGAACCTGTTTTAAAGGGCCCCCCTACTGTAGTTTTTGGTGCTTTTCAGAGTTTGGGGCTCGGGGACTGCAGGGATTTGGGGGTCTCAGGCCTTTGGTTTGGTTTAGGAAGTTTGGGCTTAGGGGTTCAGGGTTGAGGGATTAGGGTTTAGGGTAATTCGGGGTGCTGGGGCGTTTCGGGTTTTGCCATGTCCTTGCCAGCAGAAGACTGGCAAGCACCTAGGGCCAAAGCTCCGAGTAAAAGGAATAAACCTCCATGCTATGTGTGCGTATGGGTTTAGGGTTTAGGGTGTAAGCATATTTACATGTTGCTCTATATACGCACACCTAGATGTCACATGAAGGCCGCGCTAGAAGTGTTTGCAGTTGCTGGCAAAAGGCGTGCCTTTAACGCAGCCCTATAAACGCATTCACCCCCTGAGCGACCCCACTGGTATCGACAAGAGGGCAAGGTCCGCATACGGTCTTTGCAAGGTCGATGCTTCGGTTCAATTGGGAGTTTCCGAGAATCAGGCCGCTAAATCCAGACCCTAAAAGTAGCGCCCTAGGCACCCACAATACTGAACCCTCATAGCCACCAACCCGGCAGAACCCTTTCAAGAACTCTTTACAGAACCCTGTTTCTAACACAGTCCCGTCGAGAAAGTTTCAGACAGGGTTTCGGGTTTTGCCAAGCCAAGCACCTTGTCCGTTCAGAATGAACTCGTTGGAGCCGGCCTGGTCCAAGGGTTTAGGGCTTAGGGTTTAGAGAGTTCGTTTAGGCTTTAGGTTTAGAAAATTAGAAAGTTTAGGGCTTAGGGGTTAAAGGCTTAAGGTTGAGAGTGCGGGTGGGCGTCTAGGGTTTGCAGTCCGTCTCGAGAAAATCTCTGACTAGTTTTGAGCCCCGGTCGCCCCAGAGGGCAAACTTTAAGGTTTATGAAGCCCTAAACCCTAAAGCCTAAACCCTGAACCCTAAACCCTGAAACCCTGAACCCTAAACCCAGCAGGGTTTGGGGCTCAGGGATTCCCCAAAGACTCGAACCCTGCAACCCCGAAAGATAGCTGAGCCCCAGGGAGGCCCTCAATTCAAGATTGTTGAGGGCTTAGGAAGTTTAGAGGGGTTTCCAGTTTCTTGCTGGGGTTATATAAAAACATGATCATTTGTTAATCCTTATAACCAAAACGTTGAATTGTATCCACACAAGGATCCAGGTTTTAGGGTCCTAGAGTTTTGTCTCCCGAATCCCACCTTGCTGCGCCCGAAGCTTTTGAACCTTCGATATTGGGACGTGCTGGAGCTCGAGGGGGAATTGCAACTCCCCTGCCCCTCCAAATTACTCCTCGCCCTAACACCCAAACCTTACTTCTAGCCCAAGATACCAAATCACAAAAAGAAGACGGCGATCGAACAAAATATTGAGAAGACATCACAAAGAAACGCGAAAACAAAACAAACCAACCAAAAGCCTAGATAATTGAGGACACAAAGACTGAACAACATCAATCCCTAAACCCTAAACCCTAAACCCCTAAACCCTAAACCCTAAATCCTAAACCCTAAAAGCCTCATCCGTCTCCCAGTGGTCGAAGGTGGAGGCTGCCATCCAGAAATTGCAGGCCTTCGGCGTAGGTGTCTTGGGTGAAGGGTTCAGGGGTTCAGGGTTGTTCTGGGGGGTGGTTTGGGGGGTTTGGGAGTTTTTCGGAGTTGAAGGCTGTTTTTTTTTAAGGTTGACATGTACTTACGGGGTTTAGGGTTGAGGAGTTCAGGCTTTAGGACTTCGGGGTTTGTTTTTTCGGGCTTTATGGGGTCTGACTCCATGATTGGCAGCAATGCGATGGATTCCTTCGCGATGCCCAAGAAGCCTCCAGATCCCTGCGTTGCGTGTGCCTCGAGCTGGTTGTACGTCAATGCGAAGTCGCAAGAAAGCCAGCCTTGGGGGGTGTGGCATTAGTGTAAGGGCTACGAGAAGGGCTACTATAAGGGTCATTAGCACAAGGACTACTGCAAGGGTTACAACAGGGCTCTGGGTTTGGAATTAGGGGAGTTTAGATTTGATGGCCATCGTCCAAGGGGACTTGGGGTTTGCTGCTGGTGCTCTGGAGGAAGTTGGGGCGGTCAGGATGCCTTGCTTCCCAGGCGTGTTACACTGCGGCGAACAAACCAAAACAACCACCACAACCACAAAAAAAACAAAACAAACGCTGCAGCTGCACCTGCGGCAGCTGCAGACAACTACAACACAATCAACAACGAACACACCAACACAACACCACCACCAACCACGACAACGACAACGACAACGACAACAGCTGCTACTGCTACTAGAGCCACCACCACCACCACGACGACTACTACTACTATTACGACTACAACTACTACTGCAACAAGGATTGAACCACCGCCTTTCTGCGAAGCTGGCCGAGGGCCGGTCGGAAATCTCCGTCCGAGTCGTAGGCGCGGAGCTGAACGGCACCAAACCTGCGCTTTTAAGACTTTTGTGTGGGGGGGCTAAGGATTAGGAATTGGGGTTTAAGGATTGGGGTTTAGGGTTTAAGGATTAGGGTTCAGGGTTCAAGGATTAGGGTTTAGGGTTAAGGGTTAAGGATTTATTGATTAGGGTTTAGGGTTTAAGGATTAGGGCTTAGGGTTTAGGGTTTGTTAAAGGGCTCTTGTCCGACTGTGTACAGCTAGAATTCCTTACCAGGAAGAGCCTGTTGTTGGGACCTCAGTTCGGGCAAAGAGCTTGGACCTAAAGGGGTTTAGGGGTAGAGGGTTCAGTCTTCAAGTACTAGAATAGGGTTTTGGGGTATGATACAGCATCAATATGGTAAGCAACCCCACGGAATAGCATGATATGATGGTTTATTTCATTGTCTAGGCCCGAGATTCGAGTTCTACATCCTCGTTGCGGCGTTGCGGATGCGCTAGGTATTCTAGATTCCTAGATTGAACTTGAGAAGCCCGACTGGCTCCGCCCGCTGCACCGGCGAGCAATGAAGTTACAATGAAGCTGTGACAGCCCGGAACTACCTGTCACCTGATCTCTGACATCGCCGGCCATCCCCTCACGAGTTTCACTGCTTCTCACACCCTTGCGCGCACATACTGACTCGTAGTTCCAAGGAAATGCACGCGCTCGCAATGCGGTCCGCTATTCCGCTATTCAAGATTCGCAGCAGGGAGTGATGGTCACGCGTTTTGGAGCTCCTGCTGACCCAGGAGGCCTTTGCTGCAACTACAGCTTAGGGATTATAGGGTCTAGGGCTTACGTGTGGGGCTCTTACTGCTGCTGCTGCTGCTGCTGCTGCTGCTACTACTACTACTACTACTCCTGCTGCTGCTGCTGCTGCTGCTGCTGCGACAACCACGACCACCACGACCACCACTACGTCTACTGCTACTGCCAGTGCCCCCGCTTCTTTTACTCCTACTTCGATTCTCTAAATTAGGGTTCCTTTCTAGGTCCCCAACTCGTGCGGCACCCTTTAATTAAGAAGGGGCCCTCAATGGGGACCCTAATTTAGAGAACTACCCATGTAGGCCCCTGTTAGCACCCCCTTGATGAGATCTCTCCACTACCCCTAAACCCTAAACCCTAAACCCTAGACCCTAAATCCTAAACCCTAAACCCTAAACCCTAAAACCCTAAAACCTAAACCCTAAACCGAGGCTTCCGCTCGCTGGAGGAGATCAGCCAGGAGGAGGACAGATAGTCCTCGGGGTCCCGCTGCGTCAGAAGCACCTTCGGAATTTAGGGTTTAGGGTTTAGGGTTTAGGGATTCAGGGTTTAGGGTTTAGGGTTTAGGGTGACTCGTAAGGAGGAGCCTCCGAAGGCTTTCTCGATGAAGGTTCAGGGTTTGAGGCCGAAGGCTTGGGGATTCAGGGTTTGGGGCTTAGGGTTTAGGGTCTAGGGATTCCACAAAAACTCCTAAAGGATTTAGGGTGGTCCGTGGGTTTTTTAAAGCTTCGGGTGCAGGGCGTTGGCTTCAAAGAGGCCCTACAAAGCCCTCGCAACGACCTGCTAGCGGAAACTCGTAAGCCGAGATAAGCTATGTAGAGATTTCCTTACAAGGTTCCTTCTAAGGCATTCTAAGGATAGCCTGTTGAGGACTGCCTTTGAAGGGTCCCTCCCCTTCATGGAGTGCGTACATGCATATGTGTGCGTGTGTGTATATGCATTTATACAGTGACTAGTGGTCGGAATACTTAGCAAACATGTGCCCCGATAGTTCCTACATAATTACCCAACATACCCAAACACCCGTAGAACAGTTATGAAGGCCTGATATACCATGTGAAAAGGATTTGCTCTGCGGCGCATCAGGTACCCAACAAGTCGGTGAGACGTCAGCCTGTGCGCATCCTTAGGGTTTCGCCTTTTGGGGGCTTCGAGAACCCTTGCAGGGTTTCGGGTTTAGGGTTTAGGGAGGACCCTCGAAAGTCTTAGAAACCTCGGACTCGTTTGAAAAAAACCCAAAAGGCACTCAGCCGCGCCGGGTCAGGCACCGAGGAGCCCTGCCGCGCCAGAAAGCGCCCGTCCTCGAGGTAGAGGACCTCGGGTTTAGGGGATTCGAAGGTTTATGAGTCATTTATGAGAGTTTATTATATTAAGGCTTTGTAGGGTTTTGGGTTTATTGGGGTTAATTAAGGTTCAAGGTTTAGGGCTGAGGGTTTATTATAGTTTTTTACGGGTTAGGGTTTAGGGTTTATTATGGTTTATGATGGTGTAGGGGGCGAGGACCTCTGGCTTTTTGTGAGCTTTTGAAGGGCCGCTCTTCCTCACACTTGTCAGGGGGCTGATATGGCCTAGGATTTGGGTAGTTTTTCTAAATTAGGGCCCCTTTATAGGTCCCAGATATACTACGGCACAAAGGGACCCTAAAAGGGACCCGAATTTAGGGAACTACCCATTTAGCTTCCAGGTGAAAGGATTAGGCTCTTCGGGGCTCTAGACGGGCCGCTTGAGCGTTGTATGAAGGGTCCACCAGAGGCGTTATACGGGTTCTAGTATTTCTACTATAAGGCTTATACCACGGGATATTGCGGGGGGTCTTCCAAAACTCAGCCCTCTAGAAACTCTCTGCGGAGTTCCGGAGTTCTTTTCGAGCTCTTTTTCTTCTAGGCTCTTGTTTTAAGAGAATTTAATCTAAGTTACCATACTAGGGATCTACTGTAAAAGAATATGGTTTCCCTTATTATAGTAACTTAAACTAAACCCTAGACCCCTAAACCCTAAACCCTAAACCCTAAATCCCTCAGCAACAAGCCAGTATAGTAACTTAAATTAAACCCTAGACCCCTAAACCCCAAAACCCTAAACCCTAAATCCCTCAGCAACAAGCCAGTATAGGGTCAACTGAGTGGCTCCGATTTAGCAGTCCTCAGGGCTGGCACAGGCATGACGGCGTCGAGAGCGATGAAAGGGCCGAATGTTGCACTTTTAGGGTTTAGTACGTTTAGGGTTTAGGGTTTAGGGTTTAATGTTTAGACCAAGGTTTTGGGGCAAATTATGGCTTCCAGTACGGATCATTGGAGTTTGGGTTCCGGGGGAAGAAATAGGTATTAAGCCGCCTGCGAACAAAACTCCAGAAAGAAGTCCCACCAACCCTGTGAAGAGCCCGTCTTCATCTGTATCTAATAGAGAACCCGCTGGACCCTCTAAGCGAGCACCAAAAAACCCTCCGCCCTGCCCCAGAGCAAC
Organism: Symbiodinium necroappetens; assembly: GCA_905231915.1. Taxonomy (NCBI): domain Eukaryota; class Dinophyceae; order Suessiales; family Symbiodiniaceae; genus Symbiodinium; species Symbiodinium necroappetens. The sequence continues at coordinate 11,544 of CAJNJA010093096.1, forward strand.
ATCTGCCTTCGCGGAGGACTCCACCGAGGACGCCAAAAGTGCTTGCTTCTGCCGCAGAGGGATGTCCTTCTCAGTTGAAGGTTTAAGGCAACTCCCTTTAGCTCTTGGCTTTAGAGTTTTGGGGTTAGGCGGGGAAACGGTGTAGGGTTGCACCTGAGGGCTTAGGTCGGCTTTCAGGCATCCGTCCTTTGATTTTTAGGGCGCAAGTTGCGTAAGGGTTCGGATCTTCGGATATGAACGGGGTCATGGCTTCGATGCCACACACTGCACATACTCGCAGATGGTGTATCTATGTATGCACACATGCATTCATGGATGGATGGTTGGATGGATGGATGGATGGGCGTGCGCGTGTACGTCGGCACGGAGGGATGCCCAGAGAGCCCAATACCCCATAATTAAGGAATATACCTTAAATCATAATATTAAGGCCCCTATCATTTAAGGTATACTCCTTATTTAAGGGGTATTAAGCTCTCTGGGTGGATGAATGGACGGTGAAGTTACGAGTGAAGGTCGCTCGCCCCCTTCTGTCCCTGGAGGAGCCGAAGGACTGCTTGCGCCCATCAAACAAAAATGCCAATCACCCCAAATAGGGTTTAGGGTTTGGGGTTTAGGGCTTAGGGTGCCTCTAAAACCCTAAACCTCCAAAAACCCCAAAATACCAGACTACCGGACCATGTCCAAGGTTCTGGCCATCCTCAAACTCGACTTCACAAAAACCGTTGCACCCGAAACTAAACCCCCAAAGCCTCAACCCCAAAGAACCCTAAATCCCAAAGCCTAAACCCCAAAGCCTCGACCCTAAAGAACCCTAAACCCTAAACCCCAAACCCCAAAGCCTCAACCCTAAAGAACCCTAAACCCTAAACCCCAAAGCCTCAACCCTACCGAAAGCTGCCTGCTTCAGGGAAGTGAGCGGCATATAGGGCACGGGTGGGACCTCGGCGCCGAGGGCTCGGTCATTTGGCTGTGTCACTTTAGGGCTAGAGGGGTTAAGGGTTCGGGTTCAGGGTTCAGGGTTCAGGGTTTAAGGTTTAGGGTCGAGGGTATGGGGCGCAGAATTTTCAAGGTTTTCAGGGATTGAAAGGGTTTCAAAACAGCTTCCAACGGGCTCTAGCACGTTTTCGCAGGCTTCGCAAGGAGACGTGTAGGGCTTCGAAACTTTCCTCTCAGAGTCAGGGTCTGCGGGGTTTGAGAAGCATGTACGGGTCTTCATATATACAACTACATTCATATATACATCCATATACGCTTGTTCTCTCTGTAGATAGATAGATAGATAGATAGATAGACAGACAGACAGACAGACAGATGGATGGATAGACAGACAGACAGATAGATAAATAGTTCGATCGATCGAACTATCGATAGATACATAGATATATAGGTACATAGATATACGAATAGATACAAATATGTAGATATATAGGAATGTGAGTATATAGAAATATAGATACATAGATGGATTAGATTAGGTTAGACGAGATGAGGTTAGATTAGATTAGATTCGGTTAGATGAGCCTACTTAGATAGGTAGATAGATAGATAGATAGACGGATAGGTTCGATCGATAGATGGATGGATGGATAGATCGATAGAAGTGTCCACCGACGGGCTTCATGGGGCTATTAGATTCCGCACCCGGTCATCCGAATTACTCCCGGCAATGCTGCACAAGTTGCACGAACTAACCTCAAAGGCACCATACAACCGATACTATTCCTTAGGGCTTCTGCTTGCAATTCTATTATGATACATCCAAGTTCCAACTGCTAAGACCCCTCTAGAATAGAAACCTGCTGCAGATCCCCTGAAAAACGCTCGAAGGAGCCATCAAAGAAACCCTGTTGGAATGAGGAAGACCCTTATATGTATACATATATATATATATAAACCGCAAAGTGCCAAGGAGATGACGTTTCCGGGTGTCGCGACGCCAACGAAGGCCCGATCTCAGCGCTTGTGGGTTGGGGTGGCTTTTCTCGCTGTTGTGCTGATACGAGCACTGATTGTTATGATTTTGATTATCACCGTTATCATTATTGATACTATTTGCTAGTATCACTATACTTGGCTATGAAAAAAACTGTTTGCTTGCTTGCTACTACTAACCTTTTGTAGGTTTAGGGTTTGGGGTTTGGGGGGGTCTCCTGGGCGAACTGAGCCATGGTTATTTACACACCGCCTAGGCCCTAAAATCCCAGTCCCAAGCCGTTGCTAGACACCCAAATCAGCAGATCTCCAAAGTCCAGCCTCCGGGTCTTTCTTGACTGCTGATCAAGGCCCTAAACCCAAAACCCTAAACCCTGTAACGTCTAGGTCGTAGGGCTCAAGCTTCAAGGGAAAGGGGCCAAGTGACGGTTTAGGGCTTGGGAAAGTAAGATCCTTTCTGGGATCCCCTGAAGCGTAAGTAACGTACATCAAACATGACATACAGAGAACCTCAAACAGTACTCGGACTCACAGAACTAGCTAACTACCAATATTCAAAGCCCCTAACACAAGCCCTCGACTAAACACGAAGCCCTAAACCTTATACAAGCCTAAATTTGCCCTAAACCTTAGCTGCTCTAGCTCAAACAGTCCCTGTGTGCTGAGTCGCGCACCCGGTACAGGAAATCTAATTTCCCCGAGCACGAATGCCTGGACAGCCAGACGAACATGCACACGGTCATGCGAACCTTTCATCACGGTATCTCTGACGGCCTCAACCCTAAATACCCCACACCCACGGCGTGCACCCTAAACTCTCAACCCACCTCCTGAACCCTCAACCTTAAAAACCAAACTACACCAACAAAACCATCTCCTGAAGCAAGGACCGGCCTGGTAGGCGCTGGCCAGCACGATTAGAAAGGCGAACCAGAACATCCCAGAGGTCAAATCCTGGGTTTCGTGCTTCGGCCCGACAGAATCGAGTTTCGAGTGGCACCATCATACAATGACACTACTTATATGCATATGATGACGCTTATTCTTGTTGATATTCGTATGATTGTGAGTGCTATTGCTTTTACTACCAAAACAGGAAAAGGAGGAAGGAACATGACAAGAACATTACCAGTATTCTTATCATTATTATACGTCTGCTTAGTACTCTTGTTCTTATGCTTGATCTGATTACTATGAGTACGATTATTGCTATTACTGACGCTATATTGCAAGGACTATGGTTCTTCAGTAGTATACTACTAATTACTTGAATGGTTATCAAAACCGCTGCTATTATTATTACTATTTTTACTGGGGTAGATTATAGTACATGTATCTTAAGGAGCCCGGGAAAATAGCAAGACCCTAGCGATTCAGACTACGATCTGAGGGTTGAGAATACAAGGCTTGAGCTTCGAAGGGTGTGTATAAGTGTAGGATCTCAGGTTGAGGGGTTGGGTTTAGGATTTAGGAGTTAGGATCTCAGGTCGAGGGGTTAGGGTTTAGGATTTAGGAGTTCGGATCTCAGGTTGAGGGGTTAGGGTTTAGGATTTAGGAGTTCATGTTGAGGCGTCTGGGTTTAGGTTGGGGGAGGAAGCGGGAAGGTGCACCCGTGTTTAAAGCGCTTGGTTTGAATCCGCAGATGAAGTTTGCTCGAGCTTCCAGGGTCTTTCGGTTTCGGGTCTAGGGTTTAGGGTAGCTGAGGGTTTCGTAGAGATTTGTACCTACATTGTTGAGTACAAGGTTACAAGCACTGTAAGGTTAACTAGGGTGCAAAGGAACCTACATCCTAGGCACACGACCCAACAAAAAAACCAAGCCCTGAACGCTGAGGTGGGCTGGAGGTTACGTGAGGACCCTAATTAAGACATCTCCATGCCCACCCTTTTCTTTCTGCAAAATTGCCTGAGCCACGACAATCAGTTCGACATCATATGAATAATTAAACACGATAAATATGACGAAGATCGTCGTCATCGTAGTAGTAGTAGTAGCAGCAGCAGCAGCAGTAGCAGTAGCAGTAGCAGTGGCTGTAGCAGTGGAGGAAGAGGAGGAGTAAAACATATCAAGCAAGAACCACCTGATACATAACCCCAACAACATGAGCAATGAGAACAGCAAACGCAAGACCAGCAAGACTTGTGATACTGGTACGAGACAAAATGGAGTTAGTCGCTCTGATGAATGCATGGCCTCACGCACACATCCGGTGGTGCAATGTTTTTATTACAAGGGGAACGACCATGGTAATCTTGGGAGCAATACTGCAAGGCTTGAAAAGGAAAGTTAAAACAAAAGACAACATAAAAAAACACAAGTAACTATAGTAACAAGAACAATATAAAGGATAGTAACATTAGCAATAAGCGAATGATATCATTGGAACATACCATTACTACCACTCCTACCATTTGCTACCCTGACTATCATTCGTGCTGTTGTTGCTGTTGGTGTTGTTGTTGTTGTTAATACTACTGTATCATCATTAGTACTGCTAGTGAGTGAGAGTACTATTATTATTGATTTTTGATATTGCTAATGCTATTGCTGTTGCCTGTCTAGTCACTTGTTATTGCTATGGTGGTTGGTTTCATTGTTTTGTTAATACTATTGCGGTCTCTGTAAGTAATCAATATTAGTACTGTTTGTAGTGGTAGTCGTGTCGTAGTAGTACTGGACTTTGAAGTAACCAGGGAGAAACAAGTATAGACGTTTAGTCTATAATGGCTCCTTTAAGGAACAGGTCCAATTTAAAAAAAGTATTCAAGTATGGTACTCCAGAGCCCGGAGTAATATACTATTCCATTTACTTATTTAGTTTTACTATGTATGTATATAAACCCTATATATATACACAAGTATACCCAAATCAATACTATATTTTGTATGTATAATAATAATGGATGTGAAGCGAAACCCCAGGGGCCGGGCCAGGTCGGAGAAGTTCCCGGCCTCGCGCATCTTCGCCGGCTCCTGTGGCGACTTCGGAGGTTTAGGGATTTTTAAGGGGGTTTTAAGGGTTAGGGGGTTTTAGGGGGTTTTAGGGTTTAGGGTTTGGTGGTTTTAGGGGGTTTTAGGGTTTAGGGTTTGGGGTTTTAGGGATTTTAGGGGTTTTAGGGGTTTTAGGGGCTTAGGGCTCAGGGATGTTAAGGGTCTAGGGATTTCGGGATTTAGGGTTTAGGGTTTAGGGGTTAAGGGATAGAGAGTAGGCTTGAGGGTTTAGGCTGTCTTACTAAAAGTAGTGTTAACGATTCGGTGGAGTGTTACGGAGTTTGTAGGGTTTGCCGTATATTCCAGTGCTTTACTAGCTTTACAATCTGTATGGGGTTTTGTAGAGTCTGCATACGAGGCTTGTATGGTACTCTTGAGCGCTCTGTCAGGGAACACCGAGCATAATTTTTGGTTTGAACTTGCGTTGAGGGCTTCCTCGGTTTGAGGGTTGGGGGCTTCAGGCCTCGGTCTAGGGGTTTAGGGTGTAGGGTTCAGGGATTTAGGGTTTAGGGATTAGGGCTTCGGTCTTAGGGTTTAGGGTTTAGGGTTCGGGATCTCAGGGTGTTTGGACCTTTGGCTTATGCGTTACGGCTGGAGTTTGGAGCTTAGAGATGGGCAACGCGCGGTTACCCTAAACCCTAAACACCCAAGACCCCTAAACCTAAACCCTAAACCCTGAACCCTGACCCCCGTGACCCCTGAAAGTGTCCAGGTTTGAGATACGTATGATTTCGGAGGTCCTGGCTTCAGCTGTTCCGGCTTAACCTTTGGGCGTTGCAGGCTGAGCCTGAAGAGATTTCCGAATCCTGGATGGGCTCTACGAAGAGTATGGCGGGATCATGGGTTTTAGGTTTAGGGCTCGCCGGGATCTTTGCGAACGCTGAAACCGTGAACCTTATGCCCTTTCCCTTGACGCCTAAGACCAAAAAACCTGAACCTTAACCCCATGTGACCTACATCCTAAATCCCGAGCTGTACAAGCTCTGGAAAGCCTTACACTAGTTCAATGACTCACAGTGAATCTAAATTGAGCTAAGGACCCCGACCCTGTGAGCCAGCAAGGGATGCACAGCGTTGAGCATCCCAACACCCTGAACCTTAAAGCCCAAGCAATAATCCCAAAACCCAAACCCTAGACCCGAAAACCCTCGCGACTTGTTGGCAAGGGCTTCTCCGGTCAGCGCTTGCTCGTTTGTGAGATTCTGTTTCATTGCCCGGTTTAGGGGTTTAGGCCTTTAGGGCCTCGGCCCCAGGCCTGGCCCGTTTAGGGTCTCCGGTGCTTCGGCCTGGGTTGGGAGGGGCCTTACAAGAACGAGCAGAATGCAGGGGCCTTAAATAACTAGAATAGGGTTTTGGGCTCCTTTGATGGTAAAAACTGTAGTAGGGAACCTAAGGAATAATATAGGTAATTAGTAAGGCCCCGAAATAAGCTCACCCTGATCAGAGGAACTCCGTTTAAATGATAAATGACCCGCCGCAGAGTCGCCTCGACGGCAAGGCACTGGTTCAGGGCATCGGGTTTGGGGTTTGGAGGGTTTTGGGGTTTCGGGTTTTGGGGTTTCGGGTTTCGGGTTTTGGGTTTAGCATTTAGTGGCGCGTTTTGGGGTTTCGGGCTTAGGGGTTTGGAGGTTTTGGGGGTTTAGGGTTTAGTGGTTTAGGGTTTACGGTTTAGAGTTCCCCGAAGACCGCTACTCATTGACCCCTGATTCCTGCATTGGCCCATCTCTCTCAATTAAATCAAGACGACGCTAACCAGGAGATTTAAATTCTCGGAGAGCGTCCATTTAAACACTCATCAGACAAGCGAGTTCGTATACCCCGAGGCACACAACAGAAGCTACCTTCTCTGCGTGCCTCCGGGTTGTAAACTCTAAAAACTATAAAAATCACTATAAAGCAGGCCAGTCTGTGACTTGGCGACTGCAGTCCACGCTGAGCTAGCTTCCCCGTCGCTGCCCTTGGAGAGTGTGTGATGCTACGTACACTGTGAGGTATGTAAGGCTTTGGCCTTCGGACAGGGTATGCAGGCAACAATCGCGTCCACCCGAAGGTCCAGCTGTTGAATGGCTCCATGGAGAAACAATGTCATCGCTACACGCGTCATCTGCAGTAAAATCCACCACGGCGGGCTGCAAGAGTCCGATGCAGCGTTCTGGCTTTGGTGGAGTTAAGCAAGAGTTGTAATTATGATCAGATGTGCCCAATGACGAAACAAGTGTACGTACTTGGTTACATGTGTGTGTGTGTATGTATATATATTGTATATATATATATATGCAGATAGGTGAATAGGTGGATACATCTCTGCCTATAAATATTATATATATATATATGTGTGCTAATACACATACCCGTGGCAGAAAAGCCTCACATACACGCCACCCACGAAGAACGATCCTCCCGACCGATCACAGCATGAGGCAGGCTGCGATGTGAAGGGCATAGGAGTCCCTTCACGGCGTCATCCTGAGTGGGCAGCCAGTAAAGTCTCTGCCACCTCGCCCGACCATCTGTCTGCTTCACAGAGGTTTGGGTGCCAATCCAGGACTACCATGGTTCTCTTGGGCCTGGTACTTGCGATGCTCGAGGTGGGCCTGCAGGCCAACTCCGGCGATGTTCCCACAGGTTTCTCAGTGACCGTCGTTTTCGAACTGCACGGAACCGTCGGGACCGGAGACAAGGAGGAACCAGAGCCCATTGCTTCAAGCAAGCTACAACGGCTACCCAGGTTCAATACTGCCTGGAGACTTGGAAAATGGCTACCGAAGTTCCTAAATCTGGTTGGTGAAGAGCCGCCGAAAAACCCAGCAAATCAACGACATCACTACCGCCCTATATGAGCTGCTACAGTCATAGAGTTTGGGGGCTTTAGCCGTCGGGACCCCTAGCCTAAACCCTATACCCCCTAAACTACACAGTAGTTAGTAGCCTATGGCTGTTGTAAATTTCATAAGGGGTCTACATTCCCCCCGGGACTGGACTTTGAAGTAACCAGGGAGAAAAAAGTATAGACTGTTATTTTATAGTGGTTCCTTTAAGGAACACGTCCAATAGAAAAGTATTAAAGTATGGTACTCCAGAAC